>JBBYHL010473931.1:0-13332 GCA_038381835.1 Adansonia madagascariensis | reverse complement strand
ATTAAAAGTTAATTATTTTACCTTAATATTCGTATTTTTTTATTCGAGATTTGCTCTTCATGACCTTTGAAATGGCGTTAATTTTATCACGTGCACCTGCAATCATTTAAGCACATTTAAATAGGTCTTGAAAATGTACATTCCCTTAAGGAAAATTTACCTCCATTGAGACAAGTACCTAATTTTGTATCTCAGATATTTTTGGACTAACAGGGAAAAAGGCCCAAACAAATTAGGTGTCTACAATGATAAGGTCAAAAAATATTCTTGGTTGCATTCCCTACCAGGTTATCATAGTAGGGGGACGTTGAGTACTTACGAAGAACATTGTAGTTTCCTTTTCTATCAATGGAGGTTGAAACTTGAAAGGACATGTCTCTCCACCTCTGTGCATATTCTTTGAAAGACTTCATAGCTTTCTTTTCCTTATTCTGCAGAGTTAGCGTATAAAGTAACCGTTGGGTCATGTGTTTATACTGTTGCAAAAATGCATTTGCAATATCAATCCAACATTGGATTTGAGTGTGATTCAAATCATTATACCATCCAAGCGTTGATCCCAAGAAACTTTCTTGAAAGCAATGAATCAGGAGCTTATCATTCTAAGCATACCCAGCCATTTTTTGAATGAACATCTTGATATGTGCCTGTGGAGATGTAGCGCCCTTATACTTCTCAAATTCAGGCATTTTGAATTTTGGTGAAAGGACCAAGTCTAGTACCAAGTTAAGATCTTTGACATCAACACTATTATACAATTTAGCCTTTTCTATAGCTTTTAGTTTATTTTCAAGGAGTTGTAATTTTTTTTCACTTCTGTTTCAATCTGCTCTTTGTTTTTCTGTTTACACCTTTCTTCTTCATCAACATTAAGGCCCGCTGACTCTTTTGGTGCGACTGTGATTCTTAGATCCACCATTTATATAGAAATGTTAAGATTAATATGGATGGCCGGTAGAGGAGATATATTTTGCAGGTTGACTGACTATGTGTCTTGAACATTAACAGGTTGTCTTTCGGCTCGTACCATTAGATCTTTTGACAGAAGTACCTGTAATAATGTTTGACTGTAGGGGAGCTGGCTCCCTTGCCATAAGTAATTCCATCATTCTGGTGATCAGTAAATGCATTTCTTCCTGTCTTTTCATCATAGCCTCTTGGGCCTCCTTATGTCTTATTTCTAATTGTTCAATTCTTGCCAAATAGTCTTCAGCCATTCTTCTTGTTTTGTACCAACTATAGTATCAATGAGTGGGTGGTGGTGTGATGGTCTCTTTGAATTCGCAATATTAAAACCTTAACAAATTCAAATATCCTCTAGTTAAATTTTATTTGTGAATTGGTGAAATTAATAATTATGTATGAGTATACTTATGTATGATGCATGGCATGAATGAATGCACTTATAAGAGTGCTTGCTTTATCAAAAGATCCTAAACTCAAAAATTTTCATTTACTTTATGAGCAACTATATATTGAACATATAGGGTTTACAACCAAAAAAAATCCTACCTTGATCATAATGTTTCAAAACTTCCTCTAAAACTAAAGTACAGTATGCCTGTGTTCTCCTACGAGGTTAATCTGGGTCTGTGGGACTTTAATTTTTTTTCTACCATCTTTCTTGCTTGGATGATAGCTAAATTAGTTTGCTCTGTGAGATAATCAAAGTACATTTATTGGCCTTCACACTCAACTTGCCATCTTTGGCACTCGACTTTAGCCCATTATAGCTTATCATCCTAATATGCATCCTTATTCTAATAAGCTCATATCAAAGCATAAATATCTTCTCTTCTTCATTGCAATTCTAACCCCATATCTACTATAGTGATTGTAAGGGCTTATTTTTCTTTAAACAACTAAGATGCCCTTTCCCATTCTTGTCCCAGAGCAGTTTGAAGTCATTTATTCTTCTCAATAACCTTTTTAACTGGAAAAATCATCTACATGTTCTCTTCTTTCTCTTTCAAAAACAACCCCTCTGATTTCTCCTTCTAATGCCTTGGATTTTCAAACTTCTAATTCTTCATAAAGCTTTTGCATTTTTTTCTATGATTCCTTTGGAGGTCCTGTTAGATTCTCCAGATATCTTGGCAAGTTTTAGTTTCTTGTTTTGCTCGATCCAATCATTCTCCATTAAATTATACTTTTCCTCTATTATTTCCACTTATTTCCCTTTTGTTTCTATCTTCATTCTCAAATAAGCAACTTCTTCTTGAAGTATTCTATTCTCCTCATTCATTTTTTCGTTTTCTAGTAGCTTTTCCCTTAACTAAATCAACCTCAAAAGGCATGATAGGTTATGGTTGAATATATACTTTAGGAGTGGCCTTATCGGTGCCAAGAATAATTAAGTTACATCCACGGACTTTTCCCCAAGCATCATAGCCTTGTGTGGTATGATTTGTATGCACACGCAACTAGACTCATGTCTCTCCCTCCAATGCAAAGAAGCTGCTCGAAGTATTTTTTCTATAATTCTCACCCTGATATAACAGATCCATGCTAGCTATATTCGAAGTCATAGAAATGAACTATGGCAAACCGTACTATTTTTGGACCAACAAAAGTGCATACCCTATAGTGCCCCATATACCAAGTAAAGGAATGAAAAGTAGCTCACCACATTGATAAACAAAAGGTTTCAGCAAGAACCAAGGTGCTTTCCAAGTTATATTATTAAGAGACAAATTCTATAGTGTTTGAAGATTCTTGGTTTCGAATTTAAGCCGTTGCTTCTTAATAAACTCTTAAAGAGGATACAATAAGAGAAATGGAGTTTGACTTTCTCGGCATTGTCACCCCAAAAATGAATTTAGCCCCAAATATACAATAGGAAAATACCCTTGATGAATCTACCTTTACCTCCTTTTAGGCATATGTTTACTGCTCGGATCATTTCTGCTAGAATGGCTGGGCCTGGATGCATATTTCTTTCTAACTAACTAAACAAGTCTACAACGGTGGCCTGTACATGCCCCAATATCCTTGGAAAGAAAACCAAACCATATATAGCCAATATAAAAGCGTCAAGGGCCTTTTATGTGTCAGAGCATTTTCAGATGTAATCCTTTAGAAACTACCATGAAATGACATTAGTGTTTCCATTTTGTTCGATAAAGTAGCGGTTTGTCTCCAAGTCTATATCAAGAACTTCACTCAATTTCTTATAAAAGCTAGTCGAGTGGCATTCCTTGCAATAAATAGGCTTTGTCTCTAAAAGTCCAAGTCCAAGCAAGGCTGAGATCTCTTCCATAGTTGGAGTCATATAATGCTAATTAAATGAAAAACACTAAAATGATGGATCCCAAAACATAATCATGACTTAACTAACTGCTCATCAAATTATACTTTAATGAGAAGTGCGATCTGTCGTTAATTCTTAATAAATCGAGTCAGCTTTATGTTTCCCCATTGATCCTATATCTCTACCAATTCTCTTAAATTATTTTGACAGAGATCCAAATGTGTAATTTTCGACAATTCTGAGACATAACTCTCTAACATGCAATCCTCATACTTTTTTTTAATTGAACTCTGACTCAAAATGAACTTTCTTGAAATCCCTAGAAATAATTATTGTATGCACTCGTTCAGCCATAAAGTTAAATGAAAATTGATCTGAGTTGAAATTTCATGTTAAAGCAAATGTCCTTGTATGCATATTAGGAAAAGAATGCACCAAAAAAGAAAAAAAAACAAAAAACATAAGTCAGTATCCATAAAAAGTATAAAATTTCAAAATAAAAGCAATACAATTATGAATTAAATGATGAAGATCATAAATTATTCAAACAAGTTATCAAAGTTATAAAAATAAAATAAAAAGAAAAAATTTTGTCCCTTCATGTGTCTCTAACTTTTGGTGACACCTAAATTTGGTCATGGTTTTGGCTAAAAGATTAGTATGGTTCACTATATATGGTTCATGTCAGACCTCTAATTAGGTTTTCGAATTCGTCGAGCCCAGAAAGAAATAACAAGGTACCTTATCCTTACCCATCATGGACTTATGTCATAATAGGTTTAATTTGAATGAGCATGTCTTCCATGTTCGTAACGAGGCCAACACCTCGAGCAGACATATGAATCGACACCTGATAGGCTTTTTGCTGGCCTAAATAGAAGTTAACACCTTAAAAGTTAGAGTTATTTTCCCCCTCCTAAAATATTAGGTACCTATGCCCCCTCCAATCTGATGGAGGAAAAACGACTGCACATATTCACAGTGTGTACCAAGGGACAAAATTACCTTTTCATGCTGAAAATAAAACCCACCATCCTAATCCCTAAAAGACAAAAAGGAAACACGAAAAGATTAGTGCAAAATAAATATTAATATAATGAAAAGAAAAGAATTTCTTAAAAAGATAATTTTAAATTAAATACCTATTAAAACCAAACTAATTAAAATTTAGTTAGCACATAATTAATTTTAGGCATGACTCTCTAGATGTCTCGACCAAAGTCGCTAAGCTTTCGCGACATGTCTTGGATATAAATCTTGACCAAGCCTGACTTAAATGGCCTTAGCTCCTATATTAATTGATATATCACTACTTTATATTCTCTTATTTCTATGGGCCATATCATTATCGGTATTTTCTTACTTTCAGGGATTGAATGGTCGAGAAGAATCGCTAACTCGACTTAACTCTGAATAGTCATTATGAAATGACTATTTATTTAGAGTCGCCATCAATTTATTTAGGCTAAGTGAGATTGGTCACCTACCAGAGTTTGTAGTTTGAGGGTTACAAAACCCTAGAATACTAACATCAAGGTCTGCGATCATACCGAGGATTATATAAAAGGGTTCGAAAGTCAGTTATATTCACAAGTAAGGATCAACCTTTTCATGATGCCTGAAAATCATTACCTTATTAATTACATGTTAAATTGAATGTTAATTTTTATTTGGTTTCGACATATGGCATTTAATTATAATTCCCAAAAGAATTTTACGAAACAAATTTATTATTCCATATTGGGAAAATCAAGTTTTTGAAACTTTTGGAAATAAAAATCTCCTACGTACCCTATCGGAGGACCAATGAAACACAAAAGTTTTTTATCATTCTTTTTTGTACCCCACTTGAAAACTAGAGGAATGCAAAAGGTTTAAAAGAAATCAAAATATCTTTCGCACCCCACTAAAGGGTAGATCCCTCTCATACTCTACGAGAAATTCCACGTATTACTTTAACTTGGAGACATGGCCTTAGTTTTCTAAAGATAAATTTTCAATTTTATTAAAAATATTTAGAACATCCTGAGACCCATTAACAATCTAAAATGATGAACCTATTCCTAATATGTACCTTTGGCATGAAAGTATCCTAGTAATCACATAGGACTTGATTCTAATGCAAAATAACTAAAGTGCCTTTAGGGTATACCTTCAACATAAAAGTATCTTGGTAACCCTAAAAAACTAAAAAATGACCATAGAAGAATTATCCTAAATATACACCTTTAGCATGAAAGCATCTCGATGATATATCATTCTAAAAAAATTACCAAAATACCTTTAGGGTATACCTTCAATATGAAAGTATCTTGGTAACCTTAAAAAAAGTCAAACATAATCATAAAAGGGTGAACATATCCTAAAGATACACTTTTGGCATAAAAACATCCCAACGACTATGTCGAGCTTGATTCTAAAGAAATTACCAAAATGCTGTTAGTGTATACTTTTGACATGAAAGTATCTCGGTAACCCTAGAGGACACGAAAAGGATCACAAAGGGCTGAACCTATTCTAAAAGCACACCTTTGGCAAAAAAGCATCCCAATGACTACCTAGGACTTAGTTCTAAAAAAATTACCAAAATATCTTTAGGATATACCTTCGACATTTAAGTATCCTAGCAATACTAAAGGACATGAAAAGATAAGTAATGGTGATTTTTACACTAAATGTGTAATTTAGATGGTAAATATGACCTCAAGTACAAAAATTATCAATGGATCCCTAAATTTCCCAAAATTACATGTTAGTCCAAAATTGACTAAAAATGCTAAATTTTTTTCATCAAAAATACCCGAAATGGGTAATTTGGATTTTAAAGAAACCTAAAATGCAAAAATACAATTAAGTCCTTAAACTTTTAAAAAATTACATTTCATACCCTAATAGAGAACTGAAAGAATACAAAAAGTTTTAATATTTTTAACACCCTACTGGAGGACTAGAAGAATGCTAAAAATATTTTAAAATACTCTAAGTGAATGATTTCATGCTAAAGAAGACTATTTTGACCCAAAATTCTAGATTTTCCTAATGGTCCCTAAGATTTTTTAAATTTGCAAATTAGCCCCTAAATAATTAAATAATAAAATCAAGCATCAAATAAATCAAAATAATCATAAAAAATCATATAAAAATTCACAAGCAAGGATCGGCCACCTTCTTTTAACCCTAGAACAAAATTTTTCAATATTTATACAACAGTCTTTAAACTTTCTAAA
Source organism: Adansonia madagascariensis (assembly GCA_038381835.1). Taxonomy (NCBI): domain Eukaryota; kingdom Viridiplantae; phylum Streptophyta; class Magnoliopsida; order Malvales; family Malvaceae; genus Adansonia; species Adansonia madagascariensis. The sequence continues at coordinate 6,855 of JBBYHL010473931.1, read as the reverse complement.
ATTACAAATAACCCCTAAAAATCCAAAAAAATGTGATCTAACATGACAAAAGTACATAAAATACTTTCTTAAGCATACATGGGAGTTTTGGCCAAGCATAGCAAATGAAAACACTAAATTTCCATTTTCATTTTTTTAATTAGTCCCTAACCTTTTTATATTTACCAAATAATACAAAAATAAACCAAAAAAATAACCAAATATACAAGCTACAAGGTTTGGCCAAGATGGAATACCACACTAAACAAAAATTTTCAAACTCAACAATCATATATTCTAGTTTTATTAGGCACAAACTAACATCATCATGTTAAAAATCCTAAAAAAAGTAACATGTCTCTTCAACATATAAAGAAGAAAATATTAAAGAAAATGACATACATATAATCATAAACATGACAAAACTAACACCATATCAATAACATCAAACACATCAACAATAACATGAACATCTAAGAAAAACAAATTATTATTAAGAAAAACTAAACATAACTATTAAAATCAAAGAAAATGGATCATCACCATAATGTTCGCCTTTCAATATGAATCAAAGTTCAAGAGCTAAAATATGATTTTGGCTCACCAAAAAGAAGAAAAATGAATGAAAGAAAACAAAACTTGAAGATTATAGAAATAAAACTACCTTAAACTTTGAAATTTTAATTAATTTTTTTCTTTTTTCTATCTCTTTTTTTTTTAAGCTTTCCAAATCCCCAAAATGCAAAATCCTCCCCCTATTTATAAGAGGGAGGATCGACTAAGGGATCAAAAAAAGATATGTTAGCTGAAAGTTTTTTTTCCTTTTTTTATTTAAATTTTATTCTTTTGTTTTTGTTTTATTTGCATGAAAGGATGAGATTGTATTAATTTGATAAGAAATATGTGATCATTCACAATATTTATCATGGTTACATTGATAATATCAACTAATGGGTACTTAGAATCCAACTAAATTGGTTTAGAGAAAAATTGGAAACCAACCAGACTAGTTTCAATCAAAATAGTAGAAAATAATCAATAATTAAAATATAATTAATAATTAATAATTAATAATTATAAACAAAATTTTGGAAACGAAATAATAAAAAAACTTGATTGGAACTCGAAAACTCATAAAATTATATGAAAAAAATCCTTATGGAGAAAAATTGATATATATATATATATATAAATTCAAAACTCACAAAATTAACTGAATTCTTAAAAACTGATTTAATATGAATTTAATAAAAATATTTGATAAATTTTAAAAATTAAAAACTCAAAACAATCCAACAAAAAATTTACGAAATAGAAAACTTCATAACTTGAAAAATGAGAAAATCCATGCAAAGGATTTAAATTATTCAAAACTGATTTTATGGAAATTTAATGAGAATATTTAAAGAATTTTGAAGTTCAAAACTTAAGAAAATTCTATCAAAATTTTAGAGATAAAGGAAAACCTGTATTTTAAAACTGAGAAAATTTTATAGAATACATTGAAAATTATATTAAATAGATTAAATACCACATATTATCCCAAAAATTAATTACCAGAAATGAAAAAGGTGAAATTCTAAAATCCAAAATAAATTTAATCTAGAAAAATTTTACGAGCATAAATACTCACAGTACTGTGAAAATTTAAGATTAATTAACAAAATTAATAATTTGACACCTCGTGATAGAAAATACCAATACATATTTTTTTCTTGAATATTTATGACTTTTTGGAATGCATATTGGCATAAATACTAGATAAGTGTCAGTAAAAAAATACGATAGTCAACTTTTTGAGTTTTAGGAAAAAAATCTTGAAAAGTTCATAACAATGAAAATTTTGACCTTGATATCATCTGCAAGAATGATTTTCAAAATTTGACAAGAGAATATTTAAAAGCTGATTTTTCTCTTAAATATTATCTTTTTATCCAAAATTGGTTTTCCAATGGCACATTTTCTGTTACGTACCAATACGGTCATTTATGCGTGATAGAATAAGTTACAAAAATGTATTAACTACCCTACAGCGGTTGAACTCTATCACTACGATAGCTATATTTCTGGTCTCCGATAACTAAGACTACTAAAAAAAGGACTCGGATGAAATTGGGTGTCTACAATGTCGTGATAGGATTCAATCCTCATTGAATAAATTATTAATCACAGAATTTATTCTATGTTACGGTCACATTATTCTCAAACATACACTTGCAATAGATTAAGAACACCAAACGGCCAATAACTTATAGGATGTACAAATAATTTTTGAATCCAATTCCCTTTAAATCTACACATGTACGACTTAATGGGAGGCATTTATGATTCTTTAAAAGTTAAAGATCATAATTTGACTATGTTAAAAATGCAATTTGGAAAGTGTTCCAAACTAGAAAGGATTGCAAGTTTATACCCTAAAGGTCATAAACAAACTCTTTTGTTTAGGCTCACAAAAGGAGTTAAATTTGGATTATTAGCTTACAAGCTAATAAAAGATTCCTAATAGTTGTTAAAGTAATAACTGAGCCATATGATTGAAATTTGAGTCTTTTTGTGATTTGAATAGTTAGTGACTTTGATAATAAGGTTATCATGAATATGACCAAAACATGTTCTCACAAGAGTACTAAAGCTTTGTCCAAGTTGAGACATGATTGCTAATTCAAAGAGATTGGCATTGGATTCATTAGTGATTGGCTTAATGCAAGTGAGAGATATTAGTATATGCCTTAGAGCCAATCGGATTAGATGAGGCATAGAATAGTCAATAATGCAAACTAGTCACTTTAGTTAGTGATTCAAGGTTTTCTTTCATGTTAGTTGCATGATTGATAATCATGCAAACACTAATAGATGAAGCCCATGAAACACAATCGCCTTGCAAAATTAGTAATGTGTTATGATGATGAGATCTTTATGTATCAAATTCATGTTTCAAAAAAAATGTTCCTAGTCATCATATTGTCAAGATAGGGCATTGGCAATGAACAAAGACTAGTATATGTTAAGCCTCTATGCATCTGATACATGCAAGTCTTTGTTCTCATAGAAGTTGAAGTATAGAAGTACTTAAGATAGCATATAGGTACTTGTTTTGTGGAAACAAGTTCACTAAACATGGCCAGTATGAGTCATTCAAGTGTCCATGGAATATGTTTTCATGTGACGGCATGTATATTAGTCCTCAAACTTGTGACACTAGGTCATCTTGTATAGGGAGTGTTATGCGTTGGTTCAATCACAAACGTGTCCACAATAGATGGATGCTTGTGGTAGAATGGTTTTGGATATGGCATGAACTATACGAAGGTGGATGGGTGATTTAGAGAAGATTGACCACTTTAAGTAACATCAGAGACATATCTCATTTGTTTTTGGCTTTGGTTAACTTGATAAAGTCATTGGCCAACAAATGATGAATTTAGGAAAAATTATTTCTCTAAATTCATGGGGTTAACCGAAAGCTGTAGGAACTAATATGGATTAATACATGAGTAGACATTGCACCATGTTTATGATTTTTTTTTTTTTTTGATATCTAGAGAAAGAATCAAAGTACACTAGAAGGTTGGTTACTAAAAGGTTTCTTATAGAGGTTATATTCACTCTTTCTATATGCCGGATGGCCATGATGCCTTACTATAGGTCAATCTTGGTCTATAAATATAAATACACTTAATTGGGTGATTATGTTTATTACTGTTATGATGGAAGTCTAATGGGTCACACATAGTAAGATAATCTATTGGATTAAAAATGGGATTTAATTAAGTATGGCCTAATTAAATAAGTTCAATTAAGAATAATTTAAGATATAAATTAGATTTATGAAATCTAATTAGAGATGTCTTAATATCGCAACAAAGATAATATTTATTTCTAGACATAATTTGAAGGCCAAAAAATTATATTTAAAAAATTAAATAATTATTTAATAATTACTTAATTAATTAATTATTATTATTAACATAAATTAAATTTTTTTCTTAGGTTAAAAAATTTAATTATGAATTAAATTATCTAATATGAAAGTTGAGGAGTTGGGCTAAAAGCCTTAATTGTCAAGTCAAAGGAGTTTAGTTGTGAACTACTACAAGTTGGGCTTACTAATAGGCTTGGCACATGGAACAACCATCTTTGGTGTGCTAGTAGGCTGAGATATTAATTAGTTAATATTAAAACCCAATCTTAGACAAGCTAATTAAAATAGTTTTAATTGGGCTCTAAGAAACACTCCAAAGTGGGGCCATCTTCTGGGCATGTTAGTAATAGGCCTAGTGAACCCATTAATCAAGCCTAACCTAGCCCAAAGGTGTATTTAAATACATTATTAAGGCTTTTTGGTTGATAAGAGAGGATATGAAAACCTTAGGCACTAACCTTAAACTTTCTTAAGAGGTTTTGGCACAACCCTATGCCTCCCTAAGCTCTTTTTGGTCCTTCATGATTTTTCTAAGTGTTCTTGAATCATTCTTAACGCAAAAAAAAGTAAAATATAGTTTCTTGAGAGACAAGTTTTTCAAAATCCAAAAATCTTTGCTTTCCTAAGCCTGATCATGTTGATTTGCATTTTAAGCGGTTAGAAAGTGTTTTTGATCACAAAGAAAGATACAAAATTAATTTTCTATCCTAAAGGAATCAACTAGATTAAAAATTATGAGTTTTAGATCCGTTTATTGGCATCTGTGAAAAATAGCTACTTCCCTATGGAGTTTTTTTTCTTCTTTCTCTTGGCGTAATAGGTATAAGAATTGTTCTCGAATCACTTCGGATCTAAACCTATTAGCTATATATCTTTTGGTTGAGGCTTAAGAAGCCTTATGACTAGCACCAAAGAACCACCAGACCTTATGTGAAGGCTCTAATAGGCAATCGTGTGGATCACCATTCAAGGTAGAACATTTTGGCTGCTTTTAGCCTTAAAAAGAGATCATAGTAATAAACCCATGGTGTGTTCGTGAAAAGATCAGCATCCTTAGAGTTACGTGTCTCTGAGCAGGTATGATTTTTATCAGATCTATGTTTTAAATTGCAATCAAATCACATGTATATCTCATCCTAAGATTACAAGGAAATCCATGTGTTTTTTTGTTTAATGTTGCTGCGTATATTTAATCCTAATTAAATTTTTATGCCTATGTCAATATGCATAAGCTCAAAATTTCTATTAAAATCCAAATTGCCCTTGTCCGTTTTTCCTAATGATCATAGGTTGTGGGGATTGTTAGACATTTGTCTAAGCTCTTTTCCTCCAAGTAAGCATCCTCATATCAATGAACACTTTGTCTTTTTTTCTTCTTATGAACTTAGGTTCCCATAAGATATGGAAATAGTCTCTCAAAGCCTATATAAAGACTACCTTTTTGTATATGTTAATAGCTTAAAGGATAAACTTAAGTTCCCCTTACATTCCTTTATCTTGAACCTTCTCAATGCTTATAATAACTCCATAATCCAATTGCCTCCTAACTCATCGAGTATAGTTATTGTCATTATTCATCTTAGGTAAAGTAGAGAAAGTGGAATTATCCGTTAATGTCTTTAAAGCATTTTTCATGCTGAAGATGAATAGACAAAAATAGTACATAACTTCATAATCTTGAGAATGGAAGAAGTTATTTGGAAACCATTTATCCTCCTAGAAGAAGTGGAAACATAGTTTTTTCACCATTCTTCCCTCATACAGTTAGGCTAGTAGCCAATTTGGACCACATAGGGGTAGTTTAAGAGTTTGGGCATTCCCTCTTATTCATAATGGAAATAAAAGACTTTGAAAGGCTAAATCATTATAAAGACAAAAAAATAAGAAGACTTATGTCAAATAGGGCTATAAGGACCTTGGCATCTAGCGACAACCAAGGAAGCACAATTTACTTCTTGCTTCTTTATCCTTAGCATCACTCAACATCCTTTTATACTAATGTGGTTTATGATTTTTCAGATATGGCTTCTTTTAATGCAAACATCCTTCTTAACACCTTGTTTGAAAAGGAAAATACTACCAAGGGTGCCAAAAAACATTTTTGTCTCCTCTTCCTCCAACTATAAATGTGAGAAAGAAGAGAAAGAAAGATGTTACCAACACTCCCACGGATTCTTCGCCTATCAATCTGCCACCTTTGAAACTGACCCAAGGTGATGTTTCTAAATTAGTATTTTTTGGTGTCATATTCTTTCCTTAAGTTTTTAGATTTATTCCTGTATTTTTTGTTTTAGTTACACATAGCCCTCTGTCATAGGTTCTAGTATTTGGCATGAGCTAATGGATTCCAACATTGGCATCGCTCTTTTATTGCAAGCAGGGAAAAGTGATGTGAATTTTGTTGTGTTGCACATAACATAGTCTAAAGAATGAGTCTCCCTTCTAATAAAAAAGTAGTGGAACAGAAGTAGATCTTCCAATTACAAGCATCATCTTCTCTAGGACCACTATTAGGTTAGGTTTCTCTTCACCTTTTTATCATCCCTCAATTGATATTATTAATATTCTCTTTGACTTTTACCTTACAAGTGCTCTACATTACCGTTGCCTTGGCTTCCAAGTATGAAGAGATTTGTCACAACGTACCTCAGGGTGGATCCTCGTGGATCTATGGGTGCTATGACTTAAAAATATTTTCCTGACTTGGAAAATGTCTTCTTGATCAGGACTTTTCTCTCGCGATGTGATGAGAATGAGAATGTACAGATTCTCGACTTATGATACAGTAAGGGGGACCATAAGATGAATCACTCATCTTATCGGTCTCGGATGACTATCACGAAATGGCCAATGCTTGGAGTCACCATCAATCATTTTTGGGCTAGGCATGATTGGATGCCTATTGAAACCTATGTTCTGAGTTACGAAACTCAAAACATCGATCCCGTGGT
>JBBYHL010473920.1:0-13334 GCA_038381835.1 Adansonia madagascariensis | reverse complement strand
ACCATATATAATTTAATTAAATATTAAAAACTTAATTTATATTTTATATGTAATTAAACATGCTCATGGGTTGGGCTAAACTGCAGCCTGAATTTTTTAAAATCCCAAGCCCATGCCCTTATTTAATGTGTTTAGACCTGCTTGTTTAAGCTAGAATTATTGTTCATTACATTAAAGGATTTTTTTATTAACATTTATATATTTTATAATTAAATTCAAATAAAATATATGTCATTTTAATTTAAAATTACTGTTTCGAGTCAGGTCGAGCTAGTCTGAAAAAATAATGAGAACCCAAGCCCAACCTCATTTGGACCGAGTGGGTAGCCCGATCCTTGAGCATGTCTATAAAATGACATTAAGAAATATGCATAAAATGATTATTTTATCCTTGAATTAACTAATGATATTTTATTTGTTAAAATCAACTTTTCTTTTTGAATTTTCTTATAGGCTAGTATTAATATAGCCAAAATAATTTTTAAATATGTTATATAATCAATTTTAAAATATTAAAATTGCATAATAGTGATTGAAAATTTTTAATATATTATAATTTTAAATATATAGTAAAAATGAAAATTTTAACATATCTCATTAATATTTCATCTAATATTATTTTTAAAAATGATTGTAATTATATTTAAAAGAAAAATTTAAAAATTATTTGAAAATAAATTTAAAAATATTTAATAATATCTTTTAGAATATATAAAATCCAAAATTTTTTCCCTTTTTCCCTCTTTTCTCTGTTAAAACCTCTCTCAGCCTTTGTCTTCCTAAAAAATTCATATCCTGATAGAAAACTTCAAGAAAAGAAACCCATAAACTGTCTGTTTCCCAAAATTTGCAGTCTTTGTTCGCCATCTTTTTAACCGTAAAATTTCACCACAAGTTTGCCCTTGTTAAATTTCTCCATAGGTTGGGTCAAGTTTGATCGAATTTAAGTATGATATTAATATCATTTATAATTGCTCAAATTAGTCCAGTCTATATTTGTTCATATTTGTAAATGATTAGTCCAAGCTTATTTAGTTAGCTCATGTTATATTTTTTTCCTAAATTATTTTTTAAAATATGTTTTTTTAATTTAATTTTTTAGTAATTTAATATTTTTTATTAAGTTTCAAAATATATATAAAATATTTTTTAACTTTTACGCTCTTATATTATATTTATATATATTTATTCTTTATAAGATACAAATTACATAACACATATTATGTAATTGAAAATTGGGTTGACTTGAGCTTTGAATATTAGAGTTAAGGCTTGGCCTATTTTAAAATTTTTTTTGTTTAAGCTCATTTTTCAGATTTAATATTTTTGTTCGAACCCTCGTAAATAGTGAGTAAGTTTTTTGGCTTAAACAGTAGTTTGACCCTTGGATAACTCTAATCTTTGCTTTCTATTTTCGATTCTCCGAGTTTTTTTTTCTAATTTCAACCCTAAAACTATAAAAGAAAAACAAAAACTCCAAAACTCTTTTTGTCTATCCAATGACTTGACTGTTTACGATGCATTGTCCTTATCGTTTTTTCCCACCAAATTTTAAATCTTGAAACTTTGTAGAAGAGAGTACATTTTTCTTTTTTTTGTTGAGTTGCTCTTTGTTGTTTTACTTGTGTTGTTTCTTCATAATTTTCACACATTTTCTCCCTCCTTCCCAGTGTCGACAAACTGGCATCAAGGTCGACCACCTCTTCTCTTTCCTTTTTATCCTACTCTATCAGATTCCCTTCTCTCCCCTTTTTTTAATGTTTTAAATTTTTGAAAAAGAATTTCTAGATTTTATTTCTTTCCAAAAAATTAGATGTTGATTTTTTTTACATTTTATTTTTAAAAATTATTTAGATGCTAAATTTTTGTCAATACAAAATGATAAAAATCTATTTTTATTCTTGGTTTGCATAGAATAGTCATTTGAGATCCAACTCTGAAAGACTATTCATTGACTTTGAAGAATAGTCGTTCCCTATAAAAAATTGAACTAGTGATTAGATCACCCTAGTGATTAGCTTTATTTTACTTTTTATAAAACAATATTTAATGATTTAATCAACTTAATCAATTAAATCATCCTAATGATTAGCTTTATTTTTTTTTATTTTCTACAAAATAACCTTTCAATATCATAATGTACTTATGTTAACAAAATTAATATTAAAATATAAAATTTTTCCAAATATGGCATATATATATATATATATATATTCTTAAGCGTTTAAGGATCGAACTTTTGTTAGCTTAAAAGAAATTATATAAAACCCTTTAGCATTTTTTTCTTTAATTTCATTGGCAACATAAAACTATAATGAAAAATGATTATGAAATTAAATTATTTAATCTATGTTAAATATTTATAAAATCTAAACATACATGATATTTTTATTCATTTAATTTAATATAATTCATATTCGTTTAAGTTATAGCAGTAACAATATGGTAAGTTGGGAAAAGGAATGTAAAGCAAACTTAATCTCTCCTAATATAATATCCAATAGCTTTATAACAAAAAATAATTAGTATAAATATTATTATAAGATAATATTATATCATGAACTTATTAATTAATTAAATTGTGATTAAAAATGATATTTAAAAAAGAATTTTTGAGTTAGAGTATTAGTCGTGAATAATTAAATTAATTAAGTTGGCTTATGCATGAAAAAAGAGCTAGCAATTAACTGTAAAATATGTATCATTATATTTTAAATCTCATAAATTAAGTTCTGATTTTTTTTTAATATTTTGCTTTGTAGATACCTAAATTCGTCCGAATCCTTCTTTTGACATTTGGAAATGCCCAAAATCGAAGACCAATTGGTTATTTCAAGTAGGAATTGACCCTTTTAGACGAGGATTAATCCCATACCATCAAGGATCAAAAACCTCAAGTTTGGGCATAAGTATCGATACATGTTGGAAAAAAATGAATTTTTATATTAGGGTTTCCCAGTCTTGATAAAATTGATAAAACCTAGTGGCAATTTTTATAAAAAATTAATAAAATTATGAAGAAAAAATCTATACCTACATGTTTAACACAATGTGTCAAATTGTAAGGTAAATTACACAGTTTTATAAAAAAAATATTAAATAAGATATTTTATTATATTATTTAATTTATTTAATTTTCACGTTTAAAGTTTGTTAGACCTTTTAGTAGTAAATGAAATCAAGAAAGGAATAATAAGCTTTGGAGTTGCAAGTTAGTGAATAATAATAAGCAATTAAAAAGAAGGGAAAGAGAAGTGAACTCAATGATTTGGAGAGGTTCAGCTTTAATTGCCTACGTCTTCTACCTCGACCTCAATTGCCTACGTTCTCTACCTCAACTTCACTTGTCTTAGATTTTTTCAATTAACTAGCTTGAATTGTTTATCTTTTAAAGATAAGGTGTAATCCTTACAACTCATTTTCTTTTTTTTAAGGCTAAGATAGAACCTCTACCTTTTATCTTTTATAGTTAAGATATAACCTTTCTCTATTTTTCAATGGCTAAGTTGGAACCTCTCTTGTTTTACAAATATTTAGGTGTAAACAAAATGTAACCTCTAAAGATTGGTTGTTTACAAGAGTTTAAGTTAAGGGATGATAATTATAAAGATACAAAATGAAGAATACAAAGATAAGAAGAATTGATCCTATATAAGTGTGAACTACTTAGAAGAAAATGTGTAAGAGATGTAAAATATGACTCTAAGCTTAATCTCTTGGTTTATTATCTTGTTGGATGTGTTGGAGAGGCTTATTTATAGTTTTGATCATGATTATAGCTATTGGGAATGTTTGGTGAATGAATATAGCTGTTGTGAGTTTCATTTGAATGATTATTGTTCATTTTCACTATAATATATCGATATATTATGTTGTTGTGTATCGATACATTGCCTTCATTCATACAAAATATGATCATTGAAGAGTCTTGTATTGATACATGAACAGTGGTGTATCAATGCATGAATAGCGAATTTTGGGTTTCAGGGTTATTTAGCTACTACCAGCATTATATCGATACATCCACTTAGTGTATTGGTACATTCATATAAAAATCATCGTTAAGGGGTTTTTCTTTGACTTTCAAAACATATAGAACTTATCTAAAAAATGTTTAATATAAATGTATGCATTAGGAACACATGTTTAATTGCTTAAATAAGTTTTTAAAGTGTTTTCAAAATAATTCATGGAACATACTATCTGAAAATATTTAAACATAAACCAATTAAGCTTAAGTTTTAGTTATATCACAATCGAGATTAATTTAAACCTAATGTACCTAACAATCTCCCCCTTTTGATATGATAAAACTTAAGGTGAATTTGACTCCCCCTTAATCATTTAAAAATTTTCAATAAAACTTCGCTTAAATAACGTCATTAAAAATTTTGAATGTTCTATAAAATATTCTTGAAAAACTTGGCAATGGTGTTTTTTGTCATACTTAGCTATAAAATCATCAATACAAGATATTAAAGATTTCATGCAATAGAAATAATGTAAGTACATGTGCAATCTTCCAATTTGCTAGTATATATATATGTATCAATAAAGTACAAACAAGCAAATTTCCCATAAAATTCTCCTCTTTTTCTGATATAAAAGTTAGATTAATTCAAACCTAGGGGATTAATTCTAACAAGATTTCAAAAACGTATACTAATTATGAATCATTTAAGAACATGTATACCAATAATTGAGAGAATATATGCATTTAAGCTCTTATGTGTAGTTCATGCAATTTTTGTATTCTTTGGTAAACACATAGGCACATTTGAGATTATAAGTAATACGACAGACCAATTGTTAAAGGATTTTTAATAATGTTAATCTAATTGTTGTCTAGATGCATAATGGATACCAATTGTTGAATTTTTAGTACATATGCATACTACTCATAATCAATTAAGTAACCATATGGAAAGTTAAAAATTTTTAAGAAAATCATAGCAAACTTCCAAAGGTTAAAAAATCATTTGCTTATTCATGATATATTAATAAGATAATTTGAACAATAATTCATTAAATGGACATGCATAAAGATGTAATCATTTTAATCCATGAGTTAAAGCATAACTAAGGCTTAGGATGTTAATTGTTGAAACTAATTGTTAGAACAAGAGGTGTCAAAAATGTTCAACTCAAGGTCATGTTCAAAGATTTTTGCAAAGCAAACAATTCTAGCATATATGGTATACAAAGATACCAATTGTTAATTATTAAAATATGTATGTCACTAAACTTAATGCTAAAGGATAAGAGTTGCATAGCATTATTTTAGTAATTATCTCAACCTTACCAAGCATTGTAGATATACTTATTTGACTTTGAAGATCATATCTAAGTATTTAAGTCTTCCTTTGTGATTTTGGCGTGGTTTGAAGAGGTTGTATGCTTTGTTTGCTTCTTTGTTATGTAAGTGTTCATCTTTAGGGAAATGAACTTTATCTTTATGAATCTTGCAAAAAATTTAGTAAAAGACATCTTGGCAAAAGATAAGCATTAATAGATCTAAGAGTCAATTGCCATATATATATATATATATTCAATAAGCTCATAGATTTGTCAAATTAAGAAAAAGTTCAATAATCTTAATGAGATTTTGAAACAAATGATGCTAAATGTTAATAACTGGAAGTCGTCAAGCATAATAGTACCAATTTGTCATTATGCAAGAAAATATGTTCATTAAGGCACAAAAAATGATGCATAGAAAAATTTGTATTTTGAGCATCATGAGGCGATATAAGCACTTAATCATATAAATCATGCATTTAATTTGTGAAACACTCATTAATTAATCAAATATAATGTTTAAGCATGAGATGAGCTATGAAATGATGTTTTTTTAAGGTTTAGAAATTTTAAAAATGAAGCATTTTAAGTGAAAACCTATTAAAAGAGACCAATTTTGCACTTTAGAATTAAAACAGCATGAAATAGGCTAAAATGCACTACGTGTATCGATACAAGGTGGGTAAGTATTGATACAAACAGTGTTGTATCAATGCAATCTGTATTTTTTTGGGTTTTTGTTCATTGTATTAATATAAGGCTTAAGGTATCGATACATGCATTAAGTTTTTCGAAAAATGCTTAAAGAACATGTAATTTGCTTTCCAGAACCCATGACTTGGTGTTCTAAGGCAAACCTTTGATTTTAAACATTTGAAACTCATTTGAATGATTAAAAGTTTGAATTAAAACCACTTTTAAAACCAACTTTAAATGATTTTGCATATTTGGTCATATAGACAACTTAAGTTCAAGCAATATGCAACTAACAGTCTTAAAATAAGAAATTTTATTCAAATCATGTATGCACAAGTTTATAAAAATGTTCAATATATTCTAAACTTGTTTAAGCCATAAAACATGAACTTACAACATAATCACACATGCCAAGTCTCATGCAAGCATAATTGAATTAATGCATGTTAATGACATCATATCTTATAAGTAAGCTTTCCCTTTAAGGATATGCATACAATTTAGTCATGCATTAGAGCTTCCTAATAACTTAAAACATGATGTTATCAAAATCAAACTTTAATGCACAAACCATGCTTGAGTTCATGCTTCATAACATCATTTCACAAATCAATTTAACATGTCATCATTAAGCACCAAATCATCAAATGCATACACAATTAAGCTCATAACATTCAAGAAGCAAAACATGAATTTTCATTAAAATCATTTTGTATCAAAACAATATTTCATAAAAAACTTTTCCATTAAAGCATTATATATATAAATATATATATATATAGAAAAGATAAGTAAGCAACCAAACTACATAATCAATAAGTTAAATGCTTAGAGGTTACTCCCATCATCCCTTTTTTTTGTCTAGAGCATTTAAATTCATTGCTTTGCTCTAACACACCTACAAGAACAATCCCTTCATTTTTTGGACCCAAATAGCTTTAGATCCATGAGAGTTAGTTACTAAGTTATTTGTTCCTTTGGGAACCCATACTAGTCTTAATTTATATTGTGCCTTTTTTTTATAGGACAAGTATGTGATGTATGACCATGATATTGGCAATGATCACATTTGGTCATATTAACTTGAAAAAATTTGTCTAAAATGATTTTCTTTTTCTATTTCAAACTTTTAATTTTCCTTTTCAAATTAAGATTGCCCTTCTTTAGAATGTCAATTCTTAGCTTGGAATCATTAAACTCATGTTTCAAATCTTTATTTCCTTTTTGAATTTAATTTTTGATTTCAATAATAAATCATTTCATTTTTCAATTTTGAAATCATTTTTCTATATTTTGAGTTCATTTCTTTAAACTCAATTGCAAGTTCATTAAATATATCTTGTGATTCATTAAATGTATAGGACCTTGAATTACAAGAGTTTGAGGCGACTTTAGGTTCCTCAAGAGCCATGAAATAAAAGTTGCCAATTTGGTGTTCTTTGGAGTCATCATCATTGGAAGAGTCATTATCACTCCAAGTTGCTACAATGCCTTCTTCTTCTTCAACAATGGACAATCAGATTTGACATGGCCTAGTTCATTGCAATTATAGCACACCACCTTGTTAACCTTTCTTGTTTGAAATGAATTGCCTTTATTTATTTTCATGAATTTCTTGAATTTCTTGGCAAAGATAATCATTTCAATATCTTCACTGTCCTCATCATCCTCCTCCTTTTCCTCACTATGGAAGCCTTCAATGTAACTCTAACTTTCCTTGGTTGATCCGTTTCATGATTCATCTTCACTTTATATATGAGAAATATCCGATGAGTTCATCTAAGGCAAGGACGTTGAGGTCTTTTGACTCTTCAATTGCAGTCACTTTAGCTTTTCATGACTTAGGGAGGCTATTCAACATTTTTCTTGACCATTTCTTTTTTCGGATACATCTTCCCAAACCCTTTAAGCTGTTGACGATGTTCATGAATCAATCGAACATATCTTTGATGCTCTCCTCCGATTTCATCTTAAACATTTCATATCAATATTAAGCATGCTTATCTTTGATTCTTTGACTTTGTTGGTCTTTTCATGTGTGATAGACAATTTGTCTTATATCTCATTGTGCTATCATATAAAAACACTCATTCTTACTCATATGGCCTTAATGCACAAAAGAGAGTATAAAATGACCTTGGCATTTAGTTAAGCCATCTTGGTGTCTCTTTTATCGCATTCACTTTCTTCTTTAAGGACTTCTTTATCTCCCACTATCTTCATTAAGATGAGTGGACCCTTTATTATTATCTTCCATACTTGATAATCATTCACTTGGACAAATAGGCTTATCCTTGTCTTCCAATATGTATAATCTTTTCCATTAAAGAGAAGAGGTCTCACAATTGAATATCCTTCAAGCCCTATAGCCATCATATTAACACTTGCCATTTTGCTTGTTCTTTTACAAATTTATGCTCAAGGATTTTAAGCCTATAAGAATGAGATGCAAGCTCTGATACCAATTGCTGACCTTTTGGTGGTAAATGAAATCAAAAGGGTGGTGAATTGATTTCTTAAAACATTTTACAAATTAAAACTTTGATAAATAAAATTGAGAAATAAAAATAATAAGCTTTGTTATTGCAAGTTAGTGAATAATGATAAGCAATTAAAGAGAAGAGAAAGATAAGCAAACTCAATGATATAGAGAGGTTCGACCTTAATTGCCTACGTCTTACATCTCAACCTCATTTGCCTTTGATTTTCTTAATTCACTAACTTGAATTGTCTACCTTTCAAGAACAAGGTATAACCTTTACAACTCTCTGTCTTTTTTTTTAAGGCTAAGATAGAACCTACACCTTTTATCATTTATGGCTAAGATATAATACTTCTCTACTTTTCAATCACTAAGTAAGAACCTTTACTTTTACAAAGATTTGGGTGCAAACAAAATATAACATCTAAAGGTTAGGTGTTTATAAGAGTTTAGGTTCAAGGAATGATAATTTTAAAGATACAAAATGAGGAATACAAAGATAGGAAGAATTAATCCTATATAATTGTAAACTACTTAGAAGAAAATGTGTAAAAGATGTAAAATATGAATTTAAGCTTAATTTTTGGGTTCATTATGTTATTGGAGGTGTTGGATAGGCTTATTTGTACCCTTGATCATGATTATAGCTGTTGGGAATGTTTGTTGAATGGATATAGCTATTGTGAGCTTAATTTGACTGATTTTCATTCATTCCTGCCAGAATGTGTTGATATATTATGCTGTGTATTGATACATTGCCTTTATTCATACAAAATATGATCGTTAAACATTCGTGAATAGTGATATATCGATACATGAACAAATTTTGAGTTTCAAGATTATTTAGCTACTATCAAGTATTGTATCAATATACACATACTATATCGATACATTCATATAAAAATCATCTTTAAGGGTTCTTTCATGACTTTAAAACATAAAAAACTTATCTAAAAAATGTTTTATACAAATGTAGGCATTAATAACACATTTTTGATTACTTAAAGAAGTTAAAACACATTTTAGTATATTTCAAAGTGTTTTCAGAATAATTCATGCAACATACTATCTTGAAAATATTTAAACACAAGCTAATTAAGCTCAAGTTTAGTTATATCAAAACCAAGATTAATTCAAAGCTAATGTAGCTAACAAAAATTTTTCTTTAATTTTGTCTAAATATAAGTTTTCAATTAAACTTTTCTTTAACATGTGAAATTTTCCATTAAATTCTTATGTATTTTTTATTTGAATTTTTATCTTATACATGAAATTTTTCACTAAGAATATTAGATTTAATACATTTTAGTTTAGTCCTTAAGACATTAAAATTTCAAAACTTAGCATAGTTTTTAATCTTTGCAAATTAGTCCTTTCTCTTTAGAATTCTTCATGTACATTTTAATTAAGATTCTTACATGTAAATTCTCAACTAAATTTTTATTAATATTTTTAAATTAAGTCTTTAATAATTAAAATATTTTCATATTTTTATACACAATTAATTTTAATTTGCTAATTTAAATTATACATGTTCTAAATTTAATTGTCAACAAATCTTTAATTTTATTTTCTCTTTCTCCATTTATGTTTTTTTCCTTAAATTAAATTCTTTAATTTAGATTAAAAAAATTAAAATTTTATTTTTATCTTTTATTTCTTTTTATTTTTAAATGAAAGTATTTTTGTACACTATTTGTTTTTAAATTGTCATTTTATTCACATATACATTTTGAAACATTATCAAATTAAACCTTTTTTTTCATAATAATTTTACATTTTCATTTATTTTTTTATTAAATTTGTTTTACCAAACTAATTTCTTTAATTTGATTTTTAATTCTACTTATTTTTTTAGCCATTATAAACACGTTACTTAAACATACTTAACTATTGACACCTATTTTGTAGGCGTCCACCATACCAACTACCACTAATCTTCATTATCACCTAGCATATTAGGTGGCTTAATGCATGCTTTGATAGGAAATAAAAATTAGGCTAATTAAAAAAAAAGAAAATAGGTAATAAAATGATTTTAGCTAAATGGGTAGGGGTGGTTTTTCTGAGTTTTGAGTTTTTAGCTTGAAACTTCATTTTTACCTCAACACCCTATTAGCTTAGCTGCCATACAAAAGAAAGAAAAAAAAAACACTTGAAGGTAAATTTCCAATGTTTGCTAAGGTGTTTTTTGACCTTTTTTATACTTTGGTTTTATTTTTGATTCTTTTCCTTTTTGTTAGCTTCACAAAAGTTTTAGTTAATGGTGTAAATACAAATTTTTAAAGCTAAACATTGAAGGAATGATCTAATTTACATGTTTTGCTCTATTAATTTTTGCTAAAATTTTTGTGAAATTATCAATTTTGATTATTATTTCATTGAGTTTGCTTGCAAATATTAGGATATTGAAGTTTTTAAGGTAACTTAAATAATGTAGAATGCCATGCTTGTCGATAATTTTGATGTAAAAATAGTTTTGTTATAATTATTGATTTAATCTAATATGATATGAAATCTTTTAAAATTTTCCTTTTAATTTTAATGTAATTAGATGTTGTTTTAGTGATATTAAATATTTAGGGATTAAATTATAATTTTCCAAATTTTCATACCCATTTACGAATGTTTTTAACTTGGTTGAATGGTAAGGGTGCTATTTTGTAAAAATTTTAAACTTTTAGGGCCATTTTATAATTTTTGAAAGTCTAGGGACTAATTACTATTTTTGTAAAATTTGTTGCATGGTGAAATTGTCTTGGTCGAATGCTTTTAAGCTTATTTTAGGACACGTTTGTGTATTTTGGATGCATTTAAGTGCTTATTTAGCATTTTTATTTTATTTGGGGTCTTTTTTTTGTAATTTTAAAAGCTTTTGAGGTTAAATTGCAAAATTACAAAAAATATTTTCAAGGTTACAAGTACTTGACTGAATGGTTGAAAGGTCATCATGTGAAATTTCCATGTGTTTCAGGCATGTTTTAGTGTTTATTTATGCATTTTATGTCATTTAAAGACTAAATTGCAAATTTGAAAAGTTTAGGGGCTATTTTGCAATGCATTTAGGGTTTTTTTAGGTCATTTCTTGTGTGAATTATGCATTTATGGTATTTTGGATATTTTAAAAACATTTCTAGCATTTTAAGTAATTTTGAGATCAAAGTACAATATTCGAAAGTTTAAGGACCTATTAGCAATTTTTATTATTTAGGCTAAATTACCTTACAACTTGCCCACTTGGGGCATGATTGTCATTTATCATATTACTAAGTCATTTAGGAGCCATACAGAACTTTCATGTCATGTGTGCTTCGAGGTAGGTTAGTTGTTTCATGTTATTATCGAGTCTTTTAGCGTTATCGAGATATTTTTATATCGAAGGTATACTTTAGGAACCATTTTAGTGATCTTACCATGGAATCAAGTCCTTTAGGGTAATTTTTTTGAGGTGTTTGGATGCCTCATAATTAGTATGGTTTGCATCATTAGTAGATAGTTGAAAGGTATTTAGATGCTTAGTCATAGATCACTAAAGACTCATTTGAGGCTCACATTATCTTGAAAAATTGATTTAACCTCGTTTTTAAATTCATTTTGATTTTAACTTCTTTTTTCACCAACTTTCAAAAACTTTGGAAAAATGCCTCTTATTTTTCAATAGTTAATGAATTCTTAACTAATTTTCACTTATTTTGTTTTTCAACCATTCTTTTTGAAAATTTCTTCAAAAATTAAATTTCCTCTCTCATTTTTCAAACTTTGTTTCATTTTCCTCAAAATTCTTATGCCTTAACAATAATTTGAATCTAAGCTTGTCTCTAGCAATTATTTGGTTGTTCTTTTAAGTATCTAAGGCTTTTTTCTGGATACATTACGAATCGAACCCATTTATTATTTGTTTATATTATGAAATATTGCTATTTGAATTATATGCTGCATTTAATATCTCTAATGGATATCCAAGCTGACATAAATGCACTCATGAAAATATTTTTGGTTTTTAAAAAAATTCAAGGCCAGGTTCTCAGGTTAAGATTTTATTGGGTCTTTAGCCATTTTATTGAAAAAGATGTCAGGTTATGCTCTTAAATAAAAAATATCCTTTTCAAATGTTAAACCCAGAAAATAGTTTTAAACTTAATAGAAACTCTATATTCCGTTGACCTTGGGGGAAATTTTGAATTCATAAAATTTAGGTTATTTATTTAAAATTCATTATAGTATTCTAAGGGGTTATGACTAAATACCGAATTTAAATTGAGAAACCTGAACTAAAGATAATATACGGCTAGATGGTATTAATTTTAGGCTGTCGTGGGATGCTAATCCTTTCCTAGGTCTAATCAATTCTTGAACCAAAATTTTTTCCTTGTTTTCAAATAAACAATAAAATCTATCATTTTAGAATAAAATTTAAAATTCTAAATAGATCAATTTTAATAGGTATCTAATCACATCTCATCCAAAAAAGCCGGTGGTGGCTCATGGTTATCACGACATAATAACTATACAAAAAAAAAGATAAGCGATTCATTTCGACCATTAAATCTTACTCCAAACAAAACGATTTTTCTGCTTTAATGTGTCGCGGGATTCACATCCCAGCATATTACGACATATACAATTCTTGGCACTAAACATTTTGAATTTCATCGAAAATAAAGTTTTATTTCCAACAAAATCTTTCTATAGGAAATACTATCTTATTTCCCACAACTGTCAAAAATGTTTCTATCGCTAAAAAAAAAAAAAAAAATCTTTCATTTGTAGTGCGAATGAATCGTATGAGCGTGGGAGTGCTTTTTTTTAAATTGTTAGAATGGGAGATTCAATTTAGGCAAAACTTGAGTAATCTCAA
>JBBYHL010473909.1:0-10404 GCA_038381835.1 Adansonia madagascariensis | reverse complement strand
TCAACGTAGAATGAGTTCATGGAATATGCAGTTTTTAGAAGGCAGAACAAGTTACAAGGCAGCATCTTTTGTTTATATTAGGGGAGACATTCGTGGCTTCTTATTGTTCCTTGTATTCATGAAATCGAATCTTGTGTCCCTTGCTTGCTCTGTGCTGTTAAGTTTGTACTAACTTTTGTATAATTGTGCAGAAGGCGATGAATCACTTTTAGTTCATAAGCTTGGCAACTACTGTAGTCTTGTTCTACTACTTGGCTGTGAAACCACCCAATATGGATGAACTTCTATTATGATTGTTCTCTGCAGGTACTGGTTATCTGTTGGGGCACAGCCCTCGGAGCCAGTCCAACGCGTTCTTTTCAGAGCTGGATTATTACCCCCACCACCCATGACGGGAATGGGACGCAAAGGCGGACCGCGTGACATGCGTCCCGTTGATCCTATGACAGGATGTCTTTTGAATGCGAAGAAGCCAGCTACTACCAACCAACAAAAAAGTGGTGAAGACGAGGCTGTCGGTGGGGCAAATTCTGCTTGAAAATTTTATATATCCCCATAAAACTCCTCACTCTGCAGTTTCTGAGAGTTAGAACAAGGGTATGGATGGGGCTGACAAATGTGGGTTATTACGAATCTCGAATTGTCCTGCATAGTAGGTCTATTAAGTGTGACAACTACTTTGGATTCTGAATTTCCCTTTAGAACGCCAAAACCAAACATCTTGACATTATTGCTTAGTTTCTTGTTTCTCAATTGTAGTAGCATATATGTGGTCACACTAGATTTCCCCGAAGATATTTGCAGAATAAGGAGCTTGCTGCTTGAGTAGTATAATCGCATATTTTTTATCGGGTATTTCAGGATGCATCAACCAAATGATAATAACAATAACTTTGCCATATCTGATAACATTGTCTGATAATGTTTTCTTGGTATAACTTTTTTATTGCTATTATTATTAGAGTTTGTGAAATTTTTTACTTCGATCTTAGAATTAGAAAGCTTACACCGTTTTACTAACTGATCATGCGATTGTTGATTGATATCTTATGTTGATATAACGATTAATACACTATGTATTATTATATATAATTTTTTTCGGGAAATGATATGGGGAAGAATAATATTAAGATTTTTTTTGTTGATTAAAATGACATTAAGAAATATGTAACGGGTAGATTTAAAAATACAAATTTTGAATTAAATAATAATTCTTTATTTATAAAAAAATCAAACATATATTTAACATCTTATAAAACATTGTAATTAACAATAACATTAAAAAATATTAAATTCGATAATATTTTTAATATAGTATATTAAAATACTTAAATATATTATATTTGAAAAAATAATTAATATATAATACTTAAAAATATTATAATATATTATACTGAAAAATATATTGTAAAAATACTATTTTACTAATCAGCAAAAGTATATTAAAAGACAAAAAAAAAAGTGTCCCAAAAAAATATAACTAAATATAATATATTTGAAAAATAATATTTAAAAGTAATTTAAGATGCATGTAAATCATTTAAAAATAGATATCTACAAACAATAATTTAATAATATTTAAAAAAAGTTATATATAAAAGCCGAAAACAAATTTTTTCCAATATTTTCTTATATTATATCTCTCCAGACCCTTTCCATTTCTCTCTCATTATAATTTTATTTTAATTCACATATCTGTTGTTAATTGAGTTGATATTAAATTTAATAAAAATTTTATAATAATAAAATATTTTAAAAATTTTATAATGGTTTGATAAAGAACCTTTTCAAAACAATTATTTCGAATTTTCACTAATAAAACCAAAAGAGAGTACGATTCTTTGGCAGTTTGATTTGATTAAAACAAAATAAATAGCGTTCGAACCCTATTTCTTAAGAAAGGGGAAGGATTTGAAGCGAGGCGACTTCTTTTTTAAACGCCTCCCTCTCAAGGCCTTTAAAACTTCCCCACTTTTCGCTCCACGCTCTTCAATCTAGGGTTTTAGCCTGTTCTTCTTCCTCATCCAAATCATTTCTTCCCTTTTCCTCTCTTCAAGATTCGTTAATGAGCAACGAAGGTGTAAACTTCAACATGTCCGATCTCGGCCAAGGTAATCTCTTTCCGCTCTAATACCCTACCTCCACTGCTTCACTCTTTCTTCGCTTTGCTCACTGGTTATCTTTTTTTTTTTTTTGTCTTTGGTGCAGCTCTTAGCGAGGGCTCTCGAGCTGATCTCGTTAACGCTCTCAAGGTCGGTGACTTCCGGATTCTTTTTCTTTTTTTTTGTTTTGTTTTTCTTTTTAAATATTTTTGATGTTGTGGTTTGTAGAATAAGCTTCAGAATCTCGCTGGGGAGCACATCGATATGCTGGAGAGCTTGTCGCCGAATGTCAGGAAGCGTGTGGAGGTTCTCAGAGAGATACAGGCATATTCTCGCTTGCTAAGCCCTTTTTTTTTTTTTTTATAATTACTGTGCTGTGAGATGTTACTATGATATCACACGCGGTTTCTATGTTATTTGAGTTCGGATTTGCTTTCTTATCTAAGTAACTTGAGTGTACTTCGATGTTTATGATTACTCAATTTATTAAATTATTTGAACTAAAATATAGTTGGAGCTGAAATGCCATTTTGATGGTCTGGGTTCTTTTAATTTCTTTAACAGAGCCAACATGATGTGTTAGAGGCTAAGTTTTTTGAGGAGAGGGCAGCACTTGAAGCTAAATACCAGAAACTATATCAACCCTTATATGCCAAGGTTTGCCTTTTGAATTTTGTTTCCGTTTCTTTTGATCAGTTACTATTGTTTTTTACCTGATTAATTACCTACATTTGTAGCGATATGATATCGTGAATGGTGTTGTTGAGGACGAAGAAACTCCAAATGAAGCAGCAGCCATGGACCAAGGAGAGGGTAAAGCTGCTGAAGGTATAGCATATTTTATTGATTATGCCCACACTTTTTTTTCCTTCATCGGCTCCTTTCTTTCCATGTGTATGGATATTTATGCAATTTTGCTTTACGCAGAGAATGGAGTGCCTGATTTTTGGCTTACTGCTATGAAAAATAATGAAGTGCTTTCTGAAGAGGTCAGTTTTCCAGTTATAATTATTGCCTTGATACATATTTCTTGTTGGAAATATTGATTCTAATTTAACTTCTCTTCTGTTTGGAATAAGATCACCGAGCGTGATGAAGGAGCTCTCAAATATCTCAAGGATATTAAGTGGTATAGAATAGAGGAACCTAAAGGATTCAAGCTTGAGTTCTACTTCGACACCAATCCTTATTTCAAGAATATCGTGTTGACAAAGACATATCACATGATTGATGAAGATGAACCTATTCTTGAGAAAGCTATTGGGTAAGTGCCTGCCATTTTTTTTAAACGTCTTGTTGGATTAATTGATTACATGTTTTCCTACTTCATTTAATTGAACATTTTTTAACCTAATTTGTAGGACGGAGATTGAGTGGTATCCAGGGAAATGCTTAACACAAAAGCTTCTTAAAAAGAAGCCTAAGAAAGGATCAAAGAATGCCAAGCAAATCACTAAAACTGAAGATTGTGAAAGTTTCTTTAACTTCTTCAATCCTCCTGAAGTTCCTGATGATGATGAAGACATTGATGAAGATACCGTATGGCCAACTTCACCACATCTGTGTAGACTTTGATGATTGTTTAATAAGTTTTGCTTTTCAAATTGGTTTTGCCTTGTTTTTGCGCAGGCTGAGGAGCTACAAAATCAGATGGAACAGGATTATGACATAGGGTGCATTCTCTTTTTATCTTACTCTAGTCATAGGCTTTTTTCTCAGTTTTAATTCCTCTTCATGCTTTATATGGGCTTATATTTATCTATCACATTATAATATGAGACTTCACTACTCAATGTTACATGTATGAAATACTTACGTTCTTTATGCTATCTGTTTATTTGTGTAGGTCAACAATTCGAGACAAGATTATTCCGCATGCTGTGTCATGGTTTACAGGAGAAGCTATTCAGGGAGATGAGCTTGAGTTAGAAGATGACGATGAAAATGAAGATGAAGATGATGAAGCTGATGAGGAGGATGAGGATGATGATGACGAGGAGGATGATGAAGAAGAAATGCAGTCTTCATCCGCACAAAAAGTACACCATTATATCACATAAGTCTCTTTTTTTGGCCTCCTGTTATTGAAATTATGCCTGATAATTTTTGTTGTCTACCATAGAGGACTGGAATAGCACAAGGCGATGGGCAGCAAGGTGAAAGGCCTCCAGAATGCAAGCAGCAGTAAGATTGTAATTGCTGCAGTGCAGATGCGTGGCAATATCTGCACCTTGTTCTGTAAGATGTTGATTGGTAGAGCCGGGGGAAAAGTGGGGTTTGCAGTTTTGGTGGTTATTTATTTTTACATTTTTCATGCTATACCATGAATGATTGGTTTGCAGAATCCTTCTTTTCCTTTTCGTCTTGGGTCTGGTCTGTTGGTTTGAATCGGATCCGATCTGCTGATCTGGTGGTCTGGTAGTCAAGATGTGTTGAGTTTTTCCTTACATGAATGTTTCCAGGAACTCTTCTGGTTTATGTCTGCCTTTGCTATAGTATTCTTGTTGTGATAGATTGTTACCGCCGGTCTGATTGTAGTTATTTTTTGATTTGCCAACTCCATCAATTGATTTTTGGTTTTTTTAGGCACCGTTTGGCGATCCTTTTGCTATTTGCTTCTTTTTAATACAAAGCAAGAAAAAAAAGGACAAATAGCAAAAAGCAAAGAAATCAATCAAACGGGGCCTTAAATTAATTTAATCATAGTTTATTTTTTATTCTTTTTATCAAGAGCATTGGTAGTGTTGTTTTTGGGATTTCCTTTTATTAACCATACTTTTACTTACATTTATTTGTTTGCTTTTGGCGTTTTGAACAACCGATTATAAGTATGGTAGCAGAGATAGAGCAACTAAATTATTATTACATATAGGTAGAAATTATATAATTCATTATTAATGAAATTTTTAAATTTTATAAACGAAATTTCTTATATACTTAAATATGACACATTTATAGAAGTGGTAAAAATTTTTATATTTTTTTGGAATAAGGAATAAATTAAATAGATCAATATTTTTTTTAAATAAAAAATGGGAAATGTAGAAGATGGGTGTTTTTTATGGGGGAGAGAATGTTTGAAATTAAATTTAAATTTACATTTTCATTATAACGTGCTACTAGATTAAAAAGTTATTGACTTAAAAAGGTAATGGTTATTAGCTAAAATGAATGAATTTTTAGCGAAAGGTGTATGGGTTTTTTATTTAAAAAATAGATATTTAATTATTATTTTTAGAGAAATAAGAAAAAATTTTAATTTATTTTTTAAGATTTTTTGGGTGAAATATTTAATTTAGTTAATATTATTTGATCTGTGATATTAAATTTAATTAAAAAATTCATAAATATTATAAATGTAAACTAAAAAAACTTTGAAAATAAAACTAATATAGCAAAAAGGAGGACGGCTTGCTTAAGGCCAAGACGAGAAGGCCCGCGATAGTTTAATATAATTATAAAATAAAAAAATACGATATAATATAATATTAATATATTTATAAAATTTTTATAATATAAAATATTTTAAATATAATTATAATATAATAAAATATACGTATTTTAGATTACTTATCCGCTGGTGGCTGAGTCGGGTGGCGGACTAAAATGTCAAGGAGGGGAGCTCAAACCATTACCAGCCAGAAACCCGAAGATCACAGTTCACACGGCGGAGTGTCTCTCCACTTCTCTGCTCTCTCTTTCTTCTTCTCTTTATAAAAAGCTTAACAAAAAACAAAAGCCCAACTAATTTGCTTTATTTTTTTTCTCATTTTATAGTTCTAACCAAAGCCCTTTTCTTGCCTGCTATGGCGAGGTTTCTTCGAAATATTTCTTCTCTGAAACGTCCTGTCTTCTCTCCTGAGGTTTTGATGCTTACCCTTTTGTTTATTTTCTTCCATAGCTTCATATTCCTTTGATTTTGTTCTGTTCAAAGTGTCTGATTATCTTGCACCATGTTCATTTAATAAGAAAGCTTAGGAACAGTAAGAAAAAATGGAACTTTGATTCTCTTCTTCTTTTTTTTTTTTTTTTTGGCAGGTATGTAGGGGAGGGGTATTAGGGTTCATCTTCTCAACTGTGTAACTTTTCTTCTCAAGGTATTCAAACTTCAAGCGTTAATTTAGATTTTGATATTTGAAATATTGTTATTTGGCTATTTGCTACATGTTTTGTTTTTTTGCCTAGAAATTTTAATCTGTTAATGTGACGGTAGAATAGCGCTATATCATGTGATTTTTTATTAACTTAATGCAAGTTTGAATTCTATGATGGAATTTAATTGAAACAAGTTAACAGTGCCATTAAACTTATTGCTTAATTTAGTTTCATTTCTATCAAAAACCAAAAACAGTTCCATGAAAAATGATGGATTTCTTTGATTGTTTTTCTTGGGCTGAATTAATTTGAGTTGAAAAGTGAATATGGTGCTTACTTTCAGTCTTTCTTGTGTTTGGTTTATGTTGGTTTATGTCTGATTGAAGGTAGAAGGAAATCCAAATCATATTCAAGTGATTCCGGTGAGGAGAATTTTTCCAAGGAAGATTTAGCCCTAAAACAAGCCCTGGATCAGATTGATAGTTCTTTTGGAAAAGGATCTATTATGTGGCTTGGTCATTCTGTGTCTCCTAAAATGTTCGGGTAGTTTCCACTGGTTCTTTTGCTTTGGATATAGCACTCGGAACTGGTGGACTTCCAAGGGTATGCTACAAATTTTTGTTTCAATTTTTCCCCTTTTTCTCTTAATACATCCTGCTAATCTGTAATTGCTGCTTGTGATGTTGATTTGTTCCTTAGACATCTCTTTATTGGAATTTTCGAGGGCCGTGTCGTTGAGATATTTGGACCAGAGGCTTCTAGGAAAACAACTCTTGCTCTACGCATAATTGCTGAAGCATATAAACAAGGAGGTCAGTTAATGCATCTTAACTTAGTACCGTGTGATTTTATGATTTGTTATGATGAACTGTTCATTCGTTATTGCATCCATTATTCTGTGTTGGCAGAGTGTATACCTTTCCATTTGTAACTTATTCCTGCTGTGCTACTTGAAAGCAAATTTCTGATGTTTCATAGCTAGAAAGGATGGCAGGAGTCTAGATAGGATAGACTTTCGTGTTCCTTTAAAAGATTATTATAAAAAAGGGCATTTGAAATATAATAAAGAAGTGTTGTATTCAATATGCAGCATCTAACGTTCTTAAATCTATGAGGTTATCACACGTGGAGGGTGGAGAAGATTTTGTTGTGACTATCTTCTATTTTGTTGAGATTGTTTCTGTTATCTTTCTGCTGGATGCTTACATTTCTCATAATATTCAAAATGCAGGTTATTGAGTTTTTGTTGATGCTGAGCATGCTCTTGATCCACCTCTAGCTGAGACAATTGGGGTAAACAATGAGAATTTGCTTCTTTCGCAACCTGATTGTGGAGAACAAGCTCTTAGTCTTGTGGACACCCTGATTCTTGGTGGATCTGTTGATGTTCTTGTCCACAGTGTAAGTTGTTTTTGGATTCATTTTTTTACATGATGGGTGTGTTATTATAAATACTGATGCTAATTCATAGAATGTGCTTCTATTGTGTTTGTGAAATCTGCTCGCTTCTCTTTGTCCACAGTTTTCCTTAAGACTGCTTAGATGGCTAGGTTGTGCCATGATGCTAATTTGATGGAGGATTTTTGAAATAATTGTTCGTGTGCCAAATACATTGGATACTCATCAATGGTTGAAATTCTATAAATTCTGTCTTTGCAATACTGCAATTTATCAAATTTATTTGGAAGTGAGTTGAGTACTAATAGTAGCTTTATTTTCATCTCACTTAGCTGCTCCTGTGCCTAAAGGAAAGCTTGATGGTGAGATGGGTGGTGCTCATATGGCAATGCAAGCCAGATTGATGAGCCGTGCTTTTCATAAATTGACCCATCCCTTATCATTATCGCATACCATATTGATTTTTATAAAGCAGGTATAAATTTTATATCCTGATTATGACCTGGAGGAGTTTTGGTGATCAACTCTTTATTTGCACCATATTCTAAAGCTTTAGTTTGCTAATATGCTGCTGTTGAAGTTCTTGCTTTGAGTTTGTATAATAAGAGATTAGGACTGTACACTCTGTGCCATGTACATTGAGAGTTTTGCCCATATTTTAAGGCTTTTATTAGCAATACAGACTAATAATTAGCTTGCTATCGAATTGATGCAATATTTTCTAGCTGAATTGTTGCTCTTGATTGTGGACAGGTGCTGAGTTCTTGTGAGATTTTAAGTTGAGAATGCAAAACGAAGCATGGAATTTTTTTTTTTTTTGTTTATTATAACACATCTTAACTATTTACATGTATCAGGTGAGGTCGAAACTTTCAACTTTTGGCGGATTTGGTGGGCCAACCGAAGTTTCCTGCGGTGGTAATACCTTGAAGTTCTAAACTGCAGTACGTTTAAATACAAGGAGAACGGGTTTTGTCAAGAAAGGAGAAGAGGTATCAAATTACATCCTTTCTTTGCTCTTCAGTTTCTTGCTGGATTAGGATGTAGCGGTTTAAGAAAGCGTCCCATTGAGTTAAACATATATTTATATTTTCCTGGCTTGATCTGTAAGCCAAAAAGTTATCTGCCCTCTTAGCTTAGTCTAATTTTCAACGGCCTTAATTTGTTCATCAACCGAGTCCTTTCCAGTTTAGTGCCTTGCATGCTGAGTTTCTGGCGCAGAAGGGACTCATGTAGAATAGGAAAAGAAAAAAGATCCAAATCTATATAATTTTCTCTTTACAGCTATCTTATTCTGGTATGTTTTCCATGTCTCATTATGTTTTTGATATTTCTATGATCCGCAGACAATTGTAAGTCAAGTTCTTGTGAAGATTGTGAAGAACTAGCTTGCTCCTCCATTTAAGAATGCTGAATTTGAGCTTGCGTTCGGCAAGGGAATATCCTGGGAAGTGGAGATCATCCATTTGGCGATAAAACACAAATTGGTTTCAAAGGCTGGTGCATTCTACACTTTCAATGACCAGAAATGGAAAGGAAGCCTTTAAAATTTTGTCGGCTGAAAATGAAAGCGCATGCGATGAACTCGTAACGGAACTTGAGAAAAGCTAATTGAAGCTGATAGCGAAAAGAAAAGCCAGACAGAAATAATTTCAGCTGATACTACCGATGAAGAAGATGTTACCGCTGTTGAAACTTAAGTGTTTATTCGACTCGACTGAATTTACCCCGTGTTCCCCTTGCTGGTTCATTCGTTTGCGGGGTTGCCTTCTCGGGCTAGCTCGGTCGTTAGCTAAGTGAATTTCTCAGTGAATACAATGATGGAAGGATTTTGGAAGTCCTTTGATTCGCTGTCATAGTCACAATACATGTACACGCACAAAAATAATATAAAATTTAAGATAGTTTTATACATTTTTATAATTTTTTATATAATTTTTATTTATTTAATCTATTATTGTATTCAATATTTTATTTATGTAGATTATAAACATTGAGTTTTGAGTAAATTAAAAATATTTAACTTTTAAATTAATGTAAAAAATTTTGGTTAAATATATTTTAAAAAATAATATTTTTTATTAATATTATAAAGATATTAGATTAATTTAAATTTTTATGTACACGATAAATAAAATTATATATTAAATTTAATAATTAATTTATTAAAATATTAATCATATAAATAATTTTTAAAATAAAATAAATTTAATTTTATATTAATATAAATAAATTTATTCGTTGAAAAATAATTATATAAAAAAAAACCCAAAATAGAGAAGACAAGAAGTGGGGACACTGATACATAATTACAATTATTGAATCAAATCAAAGTCCAAAAATATCACAATATAAATATATTGAGGTAGTCAGGCCTGTTAATGTCATAGTATATTTTTGACTGAAATCAATTATTGCATGTGTTCAAAGGATCTTTCTGTTTCTTATTTGGTAACATTTCATTACATTCTCGACTTTTTCTAAGTGCTTTAAAATCTTTGACTGAGGCCTAAGGGAAGACTTATATTTAATATTTTTATCATTTAATGCTATATAGATTGTGTGAAAATTCCTTCAACGTTTGCCTTTTTTCTTTCTTTTTTTTCTTTTTTTTTTTTTCCTTCCATCCCAGCGTACAAACTACGGCAACCAGTTGTTTCAGTAAAGTGATTGTTTGCTGCTGCGGAGGTTTCACGTGGTACAAATTTCGACACAAACTGGTGGTGTGCCAATAATGGTACGTAATCATTATATTTGTACTACGGTTTACCGACATGATTTAATTTAAAAAAATATTTTTTAAAAAATC
>JBBYHL010473867.1:0-13340 GCA_038381835.1 Adansonia madagascariensis | reverse complement strand
CATATGGTGGTATTTGCACTATAGGCACATTTGCATTACTGGTAAAGGGTTATTGCCTCATGTCATTTAAAATTACAGGATCAACTCTGTTTTAACTTTCAAAACTTGTTTTAAAATAAGCATAAACTCACAATGATTAAAACAAAAAGTATATATAATCCAAACACTAATATATATAATCACAAAAGAAGAAATATAAAAATATGCCAAGAATGAACAAACTAGTGTTTGTATGAAATATATATCATAAATCCAAGTTATAAAATTAATTAATTGAACAAGATATCCAAATATTCCAGTAACTACAAAAACATTAATACAAATTTGACAAAGAAACAATGTAAAACAATAATCAATAAAGCAGTGTTAACAAAAACATATATAACAGAATCTATAAAAATACATGACCTTTCAGTTCATATATATTTATATAAAAAATAAATTAAACCAATATTGTAAGCAAACTATCACATAAAGATGTAAAAGGAATATAAAAGCTTAATATATATATCAAACAATGATTAATAAAAATATATATTTTATAAACAATGAAATGAATAAGAGATTGCACAAAATTCCAAGATAATGTAAGCATGGTTTCTAACCTTGACTCAGTTGGTAAACGATATTTGATATTTTTCATATTTGCTTTCATATAATTTTGCATTCTAATTATTGCAGTATTTTATTATTATTTTGTATATATTTCTAGTTAATTTTGTGCATAAAGTTAAATAATCTTAAGACGTTTATTAGCTGCCTATTCGGGTGTTTAATAGATATCGCAACACGTCTTTTAGGTTCCTTAATCACGTCTGCAAATTGAAAGAACTATCAATAGTGACACTACAAACCAAAAGATGTAGAATTTCTCTCTCAAATACGAAGATGATAAAAACTAAAGGAAGAAAGGGAGAATTTCTGGCAAACAAGAATTTTGAATAGACATTAACCTCAAAAAAAAGTTTTTGGACAATTTTAAAATAAAATGTGAAAACTGTATGGATAGGTAATCATTTGAACAAAAACTATTTAAAAAGATATGTAAATTTGGACAAAATCAAAACATTTTTAACTAGAGGTGAATTAGTCTCATGCTGGGCTATAAAAATTAGAACAAGTTAGGCTCAAAAAATAAGATGTTTTAATATAAAACTCAAAATTGTACAAACAGGTAACTATTCAAGAGACACGAAAATTGGACATAATTAAAACTATTTTAACTAGACATTAATTGGTCTTGGACTAGCAAATGTCATGCCCTGACACCAAAAAACGCAACAAGGCTTTATTATCTTGAAACAAGGCACTCCATGATAATACCAAACCTTTCTTTGTTACATAGTTACAATTGCCACAAATAGACTCTCATTGAACATTCTCGTGAGTAATATCTATATTTAAAAAAATAAAGAAAATCAACCTCAAGTATTTTAAGAAAATAATTTATTTAAATGCAATAATCACTACAATTTGTCTCAAACAAACATTACATGCCTAATAAATCTTTAAGTGCCTAAATAATATTACCACTTCAGGATTTCTAGTTTGTCAAGCACAAAGCAAAATTTAGAATCAATTAATCATCTATAAGGAGAAAATAAAAAAAAAAGTGAGCAATTGATAGTTTAATAAGTATGGTCTCACACCCTACAATATCAAGCATCATTCATACATATCATAGTAATTAAGAAACCATTAAAGCATCATAACCATATCATAATATTGATGATTTCATAAATTTAGGATTCATTGTCAAATACAAATCAGAGCCAAAAAGCCGTTTTTCATAAATCAAGGCTCTAACCTTTAAAATCATGAGTCAACTCTCATATTTAAATATGTTACTACTATAAAAAATGACAAGAATGATACTAACAAATCCATTATCAAGACCATTGCTAGTTATTAAAATCCACTAGCAAGATCGCAAGCTAATTATTGTAACTTGTAAGCGAGGTCTAAAGCTAACTATTATAACTTGTTAGCAGGGCCGTAAACTAATTATTATAAAATGTTTGCAAGACCTAAGCTAACTATTATAACCGCTTACCAAAATCCTAAGGTAATTATTCTAACTAATTAATGGGCCATATGCTAATTATTTTGATACATAAATGGGGTCATGTGCTCTTTACTAACTATTCTGACCCATTAGTAGGGTCGAATGATCTTTCGTAACAATTGCAATCCATTAGCGAGGTTTATGCTAACTATTGTAACCAGTTAGTATGGCCTTATTAACTATTATAACCCGTTAACTATGTTTCTACTAATTATTGTAAACCATTAACAGGGACTTGCTAGCTATTTAACCCATTAGTAAGGCTTATAAGATCATGGCTAACTATAACCTGTTAGCGAGGCCTATGCTAACTACTGTAACCCATTAGTGTGGCCTTTGCTAATTATTGTAACCCATTAGTGGGGCTTATGCTAACTATTGTAACCTGTTAACAAGGCCTTGCTAATTATTGTAGCCTATTAGTAGGGTCTTGCTAACTATTGTAATCCGTTAGCAGGGCCTATATGATCATGGTTAACTATTATAACCCATTAACAGGGCCTATGTTAACTATTTTAACCCATTAGTAGGGCTATATTAACTATTTCTAGTGTTGTTTATAATGCCTACAATGATCATTTCGTAGCTTTCATAGTATTTAAACTCATTCAAACTCATATCAACAATTACATACTTCATTCATAAACTCACATTTCATCATAATTATTTTTTAGGGACATAGTCATAGCAGTCATTTTCATCTTCCTTTATGATCTCATGATTCAATCATTTATATATAAAAACATACATTAATCATATGCTTGACCATTTTGTAGACTAAAGTAAGGAATCAAGATATTAAATACATTTATCGAAATTAAATATATATGATTGGTTTAAAACAAGCAACTCATGTGAAATTATACTTACCTCTCTTCTTTATTATCAATTTTTGCATTTCTCCCAAGTAATAAAGACATATCAATGGTCATAAAATATTTAATGAAATTAATAAACCTCTTCCGCACACCATATACACTAAGTATTACCAAATATAATATGAGCTAATCTTACTAATTAATGCTGGTGACTTGCACCATTCTCATTAAAACAATTATAACTCAAATTATACAACTCGATATCAAGATTCAGTTGATGATTTCAATTCTCCCTTTACCAGCCTTGAAATTTAGTTAATAAATAATCTTAAATCTCCTAATTGAAAAATAAATCAAGGTTCCATACTCTTTTTCAAATAGGTTTTGCAAAATCATCAAAAGCATTATATACTTTAGGTTTTTCCTCTTTTAATTTCAATTAGAAGCTAAAATAAAGTGTTTTAGCACTACCTAAATCAAATACTCAAAATTTCTACTACTATGGAGAACCCATGAGAAATTTTTACAAAATCTCTAGCTTTTCTCTTATGATTTATACCTTAATTTTTGCAACACTTCACAAGTTGTTTTTTGCAAATTGATAAAGGATTTTCACTTACCTTAAGGAGACTAACTAGCTCCAAGCATTTGATCTTAAATCTACCCCTTTTATTTTTTTTTTCTTTCTTACCTAACTTTTCTAACAATAGCCACACCCTAAAAGAGCTGCCCTTGCTTCCTTTTTCTTTCTTTTGGCCAACCAATATTCTTAGTCTTAAAATTTAAAAGGGTTAAATAACCCTCAGTCCTTATATGTTTATTTTTTTATTAATAAGTCCTATCCTATAAGATTATTTAAATAATGGTCTTTTAGCTCAGAAAACTCTTTAATAAGTTCATTATTATATATATATATATCGAATTAGGGCATAACAAGGGGTTCGGCTAAAAAAATAAGGCGTACTCCACCTTTAACCTAAATCTAAGCCTAACTTGAGAAGTGTACATGTGGCCCAAGCTAATGTATGCCTCTACACTCACACAAAAGCTTAGGAGTCCTTTGAAGCCCAACCTTATATTGAAACTATGCCTTTAAATACCACATAGATTAGCACTTATGTTACCAATGTGGGATTCTATACCACCCAATATCACTAACCAATTTTCTTTCCTTTTAAGTGGGCACAATGAAATCAACTTCTCATTCACTATTAATATCAATCATGTAATGTTAATATACACTGTGTAGCTAGGTATGATAACCTACATAAATCATATGATCACTTTCATATTCATATACGTATTTCATATTTGAACAAACTTAAGATATCATTGATATCCAAAACTTTCTTGATAAAGTATTAATTACAATTTTTAAAGTAATATAATTTTGATATAATAAAGAAATGCATTACTAGTAATCAAATTGATATCTTATATTAAATAATTTTGTTTCTAATAAATTGGAAATTAACATATTAATAATCAACACACTGCATAAAAATATTTTAAAGATAATTAACAAAACATTTTATTAAAAAGTATATCACCTCATTTTCAATGACAAAGCCAAAAAAATTTTTTGGGGTGAATCGGTATAAATATGATTATTATAAAATACAAAAAAACGTGAGATAGTAAATTTAACTTATTAAAGTGTTACTACACAGTCATATTTATATAAAAATTATAAAATTCAAATTTCTTTAATTATTTTACTATTATTATTATTATAAAATGAAAACATTAGGTGACACACCATAATTGATATTAGGATTTTTTTTTATTGATAAAAAAAGAAAAATAATTTGATGAAGTAAATATTTTGTATACATATAATAATGTTTAATTAAGTAAAAAAGAGAATCAAATTAACAGTAATAAAAATTTAAAACTAACAAGTTTAACAAATTAATCATATTAATAGATTAATTTAACAACAAAGTTGCCAATATTAAAATTGTTGAGGCCAAACTAGAAATTTTCCTTTCTTCCTGCTTAAGAAAGTCAATTTCTAATTGGATTTTTAGAGATTAAGGGGCTAAAGTAAAAACTTTTCCCTTTTTGCTTTGTTAAGACAGCTGAGAACTAGTGATTTTCTTGAATTTAGGGGAGGGCCAAGGTGAAAATTTTCCCTTTTTGTTTAGTTTAAAAAGCATACCCGTGATGATTTTCTAGAATTTAGGGGGTCATGGCCCCTGCCAGCCTCCTAAATTCGCCTCTACTTATAGCAAACAAATGCTTAAACAAAAATAAAGCGTTTAAACTTTTTAGAAAACTAATAAGTCCATCATGACATTGCTATTTTCAGCTAAACTTGGGATCAATTGACTATTTTTTGTCTATAAAAAGCAAAATTTTCAACATCAACATGACACCAAAAATGAAAAATAGGTTTTTATTTTTATTGATGGGGTTTGATGGGAAAATAAAATAAAGTGGATTGAAATTAATATAATATTCTTTAAAATAATTAATTACATGACAGAGTTGAAATATAAAACTTTAATTATTTTATTATTATGCATCATTTAAGTAAAGAGAAAAAGATAAATTTTGAAAGTAAATAAATATCTTGTTAATATATAATATTTACCTCAATATTCTTTCTTATTTTTTTTTCTCTTTTTAACTTTTTTTATAATTTAAAATGATTTATTTTATAAATAAAATTAAAAATGACAATAGTCTAACTTATTTTCTATTTCCTTACATTTCTTTCCTATGCCTATACCAAAAGTGAAAAGTTATTTTCCCTTATCTTTTCCTTTCATCATCCGACTAAACAAAGTCATTGCCCGCCCAACCCCAAATGTTCACTCAATATTTAAGAGCTTTGAATAGAAATATTGTGATTGAAAAATAAGATGCACGTAGATAGGATTGTTTAAAAAATGAGTTAGGCCCTAAACATGGTATTTTTTAACCCAACTCTTTACATTGTTACTAATGTAAATTTTGAAAAGGATTATCCTTTTAAAAGGCTTGATCTTTTTTTAAGAGGGATTGATACTCTTTTAAAAATGAATGATCTTTTTTCTTTTTTTTAATAAGAATTGGTTCTATTTTAAGAAAGATCAATCTACAGACATCAGATTTTGGGCTCGGTAATTTGAACTAGTAAGTTGATCCTTTCGGGCCATTCGGTTTATGTTAAGAAATCAAATTTTATTTTTTACTTTATTTTAATTTTTTAAGTTAAAAAAAAAAGAGCTGAAATGGTAGGTTTAAAATATATATATATATATATATATCAGATTGGAAGTCAGAGATTCAAGGTTGATTTTTAAAGATTTAATTGAAATTTGAAATCAAATGGTTGACTTAAATTAAGAATTTGAAATTAATTAGGGATTAAAATTTTGGCACTTTAGTTTATGATTACTGTAAATTTAGAAAAAAAGATTGGTGATTGATCCAAGTTTTTAATGCTTGATCCACTAATCTCCTCTAAAAATAGGATCCAAAAATTCTAATTAGCGCACACAAAAAAATCACAAGTGGAAATTCTGAAATCTTTGGAGTCAAGGAAAGGATTGGTGATCTTGGGGTACTTTTCTTCTCTGTACTTTTAGTGATTGCAATATCTCCGTTGTGCTTTTTTAAACTTTTGAGAAAGTCGGATTTATTTTATAGCTTAAAACCTGAAGTTTTCGATAATTAGAACTGAAAAGGTTGACGTTTTCATCGCCAGTCCAAGTAGTGCATCCGAATTGCTTTTTGCGACTTCTAAAAGAAGTTGGAAGTTTTATTCATCCGTCACAAGCAAGCCGCAAAACAATAGAAGTTTGATTGTTAAAAGTTTAGCGGGACCCGCATAGCATTTTTTCCTTTATTTTTTTGTACGTATTTGTTTTTCATTTCTTTTACCTGTTTATGTTTCTATTCGTCATTAATTTTCTTCACTTTCAATAATTTTTGATGGTTTTCATAATAAGCTTATTTTTGCTAATTATTTATTATTTTAGTTTCATGAAGTTTACCATTATTTTAAATTGT
Organism: Adansonia madagascariensis; assembly: GCA_038381835.1. Classification (NCBI taxonomy): domain Eukaryota; kingdom Viridiplantae; phylum Streptophyta; class Magnoliopsida; order Malvales; family Malvaceae; genus Adansonia; species Adansonia madagascariensis. The sequence continues at coordinate 6,458 of JBBYHL010473867.1, read as the reverse complement.
TTATTTATTTATTATTCTCTTGTTTATTAATTATTTCATTTAATTTACTAGAATTAAATTTAGTTATATAGTTTTTATATCAATAAGTAATAACAAAAATTCTTATAATAATTTTTTCGTACTTTAGAAGTAAATTTTAATGGAAATTAATTAAGATATTTTCGATGATAAAACTCAAAGAAGTTGCAAATGGTTGACTTCTAAAAATTTTCTTGATGAAGAAATATCATCTAAATTCCACCAGCACGATAATTTTTAATATTAAATATATTAGTTAAATTTTAATAACTTTATAATAAAAGATCGATTAAATAGGAACAGAAATTTAAATCTTTTTTACTTCTCTAAATAAAATACTAAAAATGAATCCAACGATGGAGTCATTTCAAGGGAGCAAACGAATTCGTTTATATAGTCTTGAGGTGAAAAGATATTTCTCGAAATTCTACCAGCATGATAGAGAATTCTTTCAAAAATTTCCAATTTTAATTAAAAATAAATAAGTTAGATGTTTTAAATAAAATTTAGATCATTTTTTATTTTTCATAAAATATTAAAATGAATCCATTGATGGAGTCAATTTAAGGAAGCTAAATGCATTTTCTTAAAATAATCTTGAGGTGAGGAAATTTTTCTTGGGAATTCCACCAATATGATGGAGAATTCCTTGGAAAATATTTTTTGATACTTAAATATTTGATTAATAAATCAAAACCTTTTAAACCATAAGACCTTTAGTACAACATTACGCTAACTAGATACTATTTTTGTGGCAGGCGTTGTAGGGGTGCTGATCCTTCCCCACACTTAATCGAACTCTCAAATCTAATTCTAAACATAAACCAGAACCTATTCCTTTAGGGTGCCTTAGTCAAGCTTAAGATAACCTTAAAAGAATAGATTCATACAAATGATCTAATCACACATTCAAAAAAGATTAATGGTGACTCCCACCTTTTATGTCTAGCGACGGAATTCATATTTGGCACGTTATGACACAATCCTTTTATGCAAAAATTTGGGTGGGTTTGTGTGGACTTTTATAATAAGTTTATAAAGTAGGTAGAGCTTAGATAGAATTTTTTACCTATATTTCGGATCGATTCGACCTGGACAAATATAATCCTTGTTAATATGAAGCCTAAACCAAATTGAAATTTGATCTAACCCGTCAAAAGAAATTGAAATTCTACTAAATATCAATAATGCTAGCCAATTAGCTAAAAATCAAAGAATTAATCAATCAAATATGGAGCTATTCACCATAAAAAAGATTCATCCTAGACTCAATCTATCGAGTCACTTGCCTATATGCTATAATTTGATTAAAGGCCTACTTGAAAGTTAGAGCTTGCCCAAAAGAAACAAAATACTACCATTTTCATTTTCACTCCAATTATGTTACTCGGTTAAAATTTATTTCTCCTATGAAATTTGATCAAATTTAAGTAATTCAATTTGATTTATTTGATTTTAGTACTAATTTTTTACACTAATTTTGTCTAGGCCCCTTCCAAGAAAGTGGAGCTCAATCCAGGACCCAAGGTAAAATGTGCCTATTTCTCTACCTTGACAAAAAATTTTGACATCTGTAGACTTAATTAGAAGGTCATAAAATAATAAACAAAATAAAATAACATAAAATTAAATAAATAAAAAGGAGACAACTGTAAGGTGTTGTATCTCTAAGCACTAGGTGACATGACACTAGGTAGAAAAAAGAATGGGGAAGGTTTAAAATGTGTAGGGACCATATTGAAAAAATGTAAAAGAATGTCATTCTCATGAAATTCATGAAAATGTATTGATATATTTCATTAATGTATTAATACATCAAGTTTTGATGGTCCTAAGCTTGAACATCCAGCTGTAATTACGGCCATGTTCTATCCATACAATTACCATTGTGTCAATATAATTTGAGTTTTCTGGTTTTTTATTCTGGGAAGCATCTGAATCATACACACACAAGCATATTGAAATTGCATGAAATTTTTCACCATGAACAAGTTTTATCACCGAAATTTTCCTACATTTTACCTTCATAATGGCCTTGATTACTTCATAACCATACAAGAAATCCTTCATTAAAATTTTTACATTAAAACATAGGCATGAGAAGCATCCACATGGCTTAGGCCATTAAAGCTTCAATGAGCATGGAATGGATAAGTTTAATGTTCTACTTGTGTTTAAGAACTAAATGGCAACTAGTTTGATTGTTTCCTAAACATTTTGAGCCGAATTTAGTTGAGATTTAATAAGGTTCTATTTTAGTTTAAAGTTAAAAGCCCTTTCTTGCTTGGAACCAATATATGGCTTCTTTGGGTAAGGATTTCTCTTTGAGAGTATGCAGCTTAGATTATCCACTAAACTTAGTTGAAATCATGCTCTATTTAAAAAGGTTCCAGCCCTTGATTAGACCACCTAACCTTATGCAGAGATTACTTGCAAGCAAGTTTGGTTAAGTTGTCAGGATATCATAAACTTGTATAGGAATGAGATAATAAACCGGAAGGTCAAAATCTTTGGGAACATTTTTAAAGGGAGATTATGGAAGTAGTCACTAAAAAAATGCTGAAAATATTGAAAGAACTAGTTCTCAGTTGAAGAAATCATAAAAGAAAAAAGAGAAAGAAAAAGAGAGACGAAGATTAAAAATAAAAAAAAAAACAAAGCAAAAAGAAAGAGTTTCTTCATGTTTGATTGAAGGTGGTTTTTATATTGGTTTTTTTTTTACTTTGTTTTTGGTTATTTTCTCTTCATCTTATGTGAGCTTGAAGATTCTAAGCCATGCTTAAGTGACAGTTTGAGCTAAAGGTGTAAAAACCATGTTTATAGCCAAACTTTGAGCAATGATTTCCAAATGTTTTATTTTGGTTTGCATCGATAATTTTTGTTTAAAACTTCATAACAATCATGTTGTCATCAAGAAAACTTGTTTTTACGCATTTTAAAAGAAGTTGACATGACTTATGGTTGTTTCTATCTTGTTATTTTCCTTGTTCTTGCCATTGTTGGCTACCTTGTGTATTTTTCCTCATATGTGTATTTTTCATGCTATATATGTTTCATGCATTCTATGTCATTTTCATGCATTACGATAATAATTTATATGTCCATGTATTTTCCAAGAGAACATTATTATAATGAGAAAATCACCATGCATATTAATGATTCCATGTATATTCATGTTGAAAATCTGTTTTGTGCTTAAAATTGTATATGACATGCATTTTATGACATTTTTTTGCATTATGGTAATGATTTATATGTCCATGCATCTTTCATAAGAATTTTATGATCATGGTATCATTTACATGAATAATGATAAATCCATTTATGTTCAAGCCATATTTATATTTTTGTTTAGAAAATATGTTTCTGGGTGTGTTTGTGAGTGATAGAAGCTTAAAAGAATCTTTTTGCATTTCATAGTGTTTTCATATATATTAAAGATTACTATGTCATTTTATGCATTTAAGTACATTTGAGTCATTTTCTATGATTTGAAACTTATTATGTCATTTCATGCGTTTTAGTGATATTGAAGTCATTTTCTATGATCTAGAAACTTTTTCTTTCATTTCATGTATTGTAATGGCATTTTAGTCATTTTTGTCATTTTCCATGACTTAAGGACCTTTATGTCATTTCATGCACTTTGATGTCATTTTATTAAATTTTCATGATTTAGGACCATTCATATAATCTCATGTATGTTAGAGTCATTCTAGTAATTTGCCATGTTTCTAGACCATTTATGCAATTTCATGCATTTTAGGTCATTAGTAATTTGCCTGAGGACTTTTGTGCAATTTCATGCATTTTAAGATAATTTTGGTCATTTTTGATGCTTTAGGAACTATTATTCAATTCCATGCATTTGAGGGCTCTTTACATGTATAGATTCATTTAGCAATTTCCCTTTATTTTAAGGCCATGTTGGTTGTTTTCATAACCTAGGGACTATTTAGCATTTTCCTTGCAATTTAAAACTTTTTAGGATAGTTTGCATAATGATGGCATTTTAGAGATTTCTATCACTTTATGATCATGTGGAAACTTTCATGTCGAAATAAGTCTATTAAGGGTATTAAGGTATAGGCAACCTTCGTGTCAACAAATGTCTGCTAAGGTTATGTGGAAATCTTCGTGTCGAAACATGTCCCCTAGGGTTATTTTAGTAATAGTACCCTAAAGCTAATTCTACGATTGTGTAGGAACCTTCATGTCAAAACATTTCCATTAGGATCATGCGAGAATTTTTATGTCAGTCCACGTCCTTCAGAGTCTCCTAGGTACTACTATGCTAAAACACTAGTATGGTATTATTTACTATAATATGGGTTTTAAATAAAATTCTAGGCAACATCCTCGAGTTAAAATAATCCAAAGGTGTGCTTTCCACTATAAGTCACCTCATCGATTATTTTAAACAAAGAATACCCTCTTTAAATAAGTAAATCAAAATTTTCAATTTCCCGAAAGAATCAAACTTCATATTCCTCTAGGTTTTTTGGAGGGGTGCAGAAAATATTTGTTTCCAAAATCAATTAAAACCTGATTTACTTTTAATTAAAAAAAATAATATCAATTTCATATAATTTCAAATATACGAATTATAATTAAGTATCGAAAAATTAAAATCAATTTTAATAAGATTTAGGATAACACTTGATAATAGGTACCATCTCACTTTGTGCATAACCAACTTCTAAACATTTTTCATATGAATCGTTGCTTATAAAATGGACTTCGGAGTTTGTTTTCTAAGGTTTTGTAACCCTCTGAATACGAACTCCAATAGGTGACCAATCTCACCTAGCTAAGAATAAGCGACTCCAAGTTATTTGGTCATTTTGTAATGACCATTTAGGATTAAGTTGGACTAGCGATTCAATCTAACAATTAAGTCCCTTCCAATACGAGAAAAATAAAATAGAAATTTACCTGTCTAAGTCTGACGTGTTAGATTCATGTTCGACATGTTGCTACACTAATCAATTAAAAAATAATTTATTCAATTAGTTAGATTAATTAATTATTTTCAAAATTAATAATATAATTAATAGATCCTATTAAATTACTTTTAATTATATTATGTAATATAAATACAATCCAATTTATATAATAGTTTAAAATTATAATTAGATAATATATCATGATATATTGTAAAATAGTTATGATAGATATATATAATTTATTTTTGAAATAGTTAAAACTGAGTAAATCGATCAAACAGATCGATCCAAGTTGGTTTCAGTTAGTTTTAGTTAATTGATTTTATTGAATGATTAACCAATTATTTAAAGTGAAATTGATTAATTTAATTTCTGAACTTACAAATCTGAACTGATCAAATGCTTTTCTCTAGCTATGCTTGTCATAATTAGTGCCATTGTTCATTTAAAACCTGTTTTGTGTGCAGATTTTCATGCTAGTTTGGGGATAGGTATTAGACTTTGTGTTACATATAAGAATAGAATGTTGAAACTAGCAATGCACACGAATTGTAGATTGAATGAGATTACAGATACAAATAAATCGATTTGTTGATGTAGACTGTGTAAGAACTCGAACACAAATAAATTGGCTTCAAGGCGTGTATCTGTGCTACTATTTTTAAGGTTTTATTCGCCCCCACCACTGATGTGCAAAAAGGTTACCGGCGTATAAACCTCGAGGATACAACGAAGCCCAATGACCGATTACATTTGCACTAGCGAAAACGATCCACTAGGCACTGAGCATTATATTACAATATTAGCAAACTTCGATAAAGATTTTCTGCAACAAATCTTTATAGAAGAAATTCGAAGGAGTTTGACTATAAGGGGAATAAAAATTAAAAAGTTCTAGTAACTTTTCCTTGATGAACACATATATGTATATATAGGCTATTACATGTCTGTTTAAACATACAAACTTTGTCTAAAAATGCTTTTCTGTACAAACATGTTATTAGAACAAACATGTCGGTTTAAAACAAATAGTTAAAAAAAACTTTACAGACATGATTCTTAGTTCAAATTGTCTAAATAAATCTAATCATTTCATAATAATCAAATAAAAAATAAAATTTAATTAATTAAAAATTAATTAATTAATTAGCTGCACTTACAAGTGTTAAGTGCTAAGTGCCATATAACATAATAATAATTTATTATTATATTAATGTAAAATAGCAAACCCAGACTTTGTTCGCACCATAGACATATGTATCCAATTTTTTAGAGACATATACTTTCCTATATTTAAAAAACTCACTTTTTTTATTTTTCAATATGCGATTCTATTCCACATATTATTTTCAAAATGTTTAACATTACGATCAGTCAAATCACAAAGATTGAGTAAATTAGTCGACATATCTGCAATAATCATGCTGACATCCCACATTGTTAATTTTACTATTTGCATTTCTAAGCTCTTTTGATTTCTGATTGATTCATTAT
>JBBYHL010473846.1:0-13340 GCA_038381835.1 Adansonia madagascariensis | reverse complement strand
TTTAATATAAAATATTTTAAATATTTTATTATTTTTAAATAATATTTTCAATATATATAATTTATATATATTATATATATTATATATTATATATTATATATAATATATATTAGTAAGGGATCGGTTCCTTACTTAGGGAACTGACCCATACTATTTATTTTTTAAGGATAAAAATAATAATAAATAAATAAAAATAAGAATAAAATTATAATTAAGTCTCTTTATTAATAATTATTATGATTTAATTCGATATATTATGATAATATGATCATTTAACTCGTTAAATATTTATTTTATCAAATAATTAATTATAATTTTATTCACATTTTTAGTGAAAAACAAAATTATTTTAAAAAATTAAAATTTTTTTATTAAAAATTTAAATCTTATAATATATTATTTTATTAAGTCAAACTATTACTTATAACTATTATATTTTATTATCATAAAATAATTATTTTACTATAATTTTATGTTATTTTAACTGATCAAACGTATTACAACCAGTAAAAATAGTTATTATGAACTTAAAGCGGTAGTAAGGAAAAATGGAAAATTTAAAGCACATGGTAAGACGGCAGTTGAGCGTATACAGAACAGAAAGCAAGACTTTTTGTCTAGATTATCGGACGGCTAAGATTTACTGGCCGTTGTTGGTTTTAAAGATGAAGGGTGCGTCCCTCGAATGTCAATCTTCGGTAATCTCTCTTCAATTTCTGAAGTGAACATTAAAGGAAACGGGTTTTGGATTGGAATCTTGGAGTGGGAGAGATCAACACAGAAACTCTTTTTAGACAGGTTCTTGACTATTTTCTTATTTAATGATTTGTTGATCTTCTTTCTTTCTTTATTGGTTCTTTAACATTTCTTTCAATTTAGAATATTAAAACAGAAGGATTGCTTTAATTTTGATTGAGGGGTCTTCACTTGACTACCTTCATCTGGAGTTTAGGGATGCCTATGTTAAGTGGATTCTTATTGTTTACAGCTGTTGTTTGTGGACAAGGAAAATATGGCTGGATCGGATGAGAATAATCCTGGAGTCATAGCACCCTCACATCTTGAAGGTGATTAATTCAACCCCATTCTCTGTAACCTCTCTTTTGATGTTTAAATAACCATTTGAAGTATCGAAGAAATGTGTTCTCCTTTTTAATTTCAAGTAGAAGGGGGTTTGCATGCCGGCGGAGGTGGGAAGTTCGTGGCGGCGACTGGGCAGAATCGAATAGCATTGAGTACAATCGGAATGTAATTGGAGCTTCACCACCTTACCCTTGTGCAGTCATCAAGAGACCTTTATCTGAGTGAGTACTTGCTTAAATCCTCTCTCTGTTTGGTTGCTGAGAACGGAGATTTGAATAAGTGATGTATATGAGCAGTGGGGTTTGTCTCGGTATTCAGGGGTCCAAAAAAGGAGACTATATTTCTTTTTTTAAAAAAATAGTTTTCTATTTCTCTCTTTCTCAGCAGCATGAAACAGAAGATTTGTTATCAAGCATAGTTTTGATATTCTTTATCCTTTTTTTTATTTGGTCTTTAATTAAGAAGAAACGCAGTCTCTAATATGATCCCATCCACACCTTTGCATAGACCAATTACTAGGTCAGCAACCTTTTCTTTTAGTTTTTTTATTTTTGTTTTGATTGCTAGAATATATCTTCTTCTTTATCCTTTTGTTTATGATTCCTTCTACTCAGGAAGTTCGCAGCCCAGATAGCTAACAAGCAGCAAATCAAACCTGAGGTATCATTTTTACAATGAAAGGATTTTAGTATTATCATCAATTATTCAGCCACATTAGATTAATGGTTAATTACACTTGCAGGAAATAAAGAAATCAGTCTGGTCAGTGCCAGTTCCAAATGAATACGAAGATTGCAACATCATAGATGTGGATGACCCCAATGTAAGTAGTGAATCCGGTGTGCCAATGTTTTTTCAACACGCAGAAGCTGTGCTGGAGGAGATTGACTGGATGGGATGAGGCTTTACTGTAAACTTATCAATCAATCAGTATGGCGCTTTTGTTCGAGTAGCACTGATGCTTTGTCTCCCTTGCGGGAGGAGGTTGAAATGGAAGATGTAGATGAAGAGCCTTTTCTCGACATTGACAATTGTGATAAAAAGAATTTGCTTGAAGTTGTTGATTACATTGATGATTTATACACATTCTACAGGAAAGCAGAGGTGATTTCATTCTCAGTTGCAACTTAAAAAGATTGAGTAACTAATCATGATTTTTGGTTGATTTTCTGAACTTGTTCGTTTAATTTTTGCAGTGTACTTCTTGTGTTCCTCCAAATTATATGGCACAGCAATATGACATTAACGAAAGGATGAGAGATATCCTCATTGACTAGCTGATAGAGGTACGTAATATGTTGCATTGATTGACTTTGCTTCCTTGCATTGATATGAATTAGGTAGCATCATGGTAGTTCAAAATCTGTCATTAATGAGCATTATGGAATGACAGGTTCACTACAAGATCAAGCTAATGGAAGAAACCTTTGGCGGTTCATCAAGCAGTGAGGAAGAAACTTTAGATGGTCGGAGTAACAGCCATGCTTCTTGTCTGCAAATATGAAGAAGTTTCCATTCCAGTTGTAGAGGATCCGATTCTGATTTCTGACAAGGCTTATAGCAGGAAAAAGTGCTCGATATGGTTTGTAATTCAACATTATGTTTCAAAATTTCATCTTTTTTTTTTTTAATGTTTTTGATGTATATACGTTACATCTTAATCTGCAAGAGAAATTGATGATCAATACTTTATAAATCAATCTATCTCTTCCAACGCCGTATGTGTTTATGAGGAGATTTCCCAAAGCTGCTCAATCTAACAAGAAGGTACATGACAACAAAACATTGTCATTTTGCATTTATTATCCAAAAATGTTCTTAATTGAATCTGAGTAGGCTTTTATATGTGACTTCGAAACAGCTTGAGCTTCTGTCATTCTTCGTGATCGAGCTTTGCCTAGTTGAATATGAAATGCTTGAGTTTCCACCTTCTTTGTTAGCTGCAGCTGCTATTTTCACAGCACACTGTACTCTTAGTAGGTCTAAGCATTGGAGCAAGACAAATGAGTGGTATATTACCTACTTGGAAAGCAGCTTATGTAAGTCTACTCTTTTGGCTTTTTCTTTTTGTTTTTTTTTTTTTTGAACTACCAGAAAATATTTGTAGTTCCAGTTAAAACTTACTACTCTTTGTTATTTCTTGTTTTTGTGTAGGGATTGCTCAGGAATGATGGTTATTTTCCATAAGAAGGCAGGGACAGGGAAGCTTACAGGTGTACATCAAAGTATGGTTATGCTGCAAAAACTGAGCCAGCAACCTTTCTCTTGGAGGCTAGATCCTAGCACGACGTAGAAAGCATTGATTGATTGATCAAATCCAGCTAGCTACCGAGAAACTAACTAGGAATTGAGGAGGGGCAGTTTGGTACAATCGAGCAACACACAAGTTGCCCCCTGTTTTTATGTATAGTACTACTGACTCGGTGTTTGCCCTCTGAAGACTGCTTTTCATTTTATATTTTACTTGAACATAGCCAAGATTGTAGGAGCTCATAGCTTCGGTGTTGGTTTCTTTTTCTCCTTCGCAAACTTCAAATAATTGTTAAAAAATAAATAAATAAATAAAAAATTGTTCTCCAAAAGATTTCTTTTGATTGTACAATTTCCAGTTCTTTCTTTTTAAGTGCACAAGCATTGAATTTTCTTCCGAGTTGGATTAATTAAAAAAATAAAACATAAAAAATAAAGGGGAGAAAGAAACCCCAAAGGCCCAACCACCAAGACATGTAGGCTGTAGCATTAAAATTAAGCTGATATGAAATATTTGCGGCCCTAAAAAGAACTTGGGCCTATTGAGCACCAAATAACAAGCCCCGATCAAGGAAAAATCTCCGTTGCCGGGACTTGAACCCCGGTCTCTCGGGTGAGAGCCGAGTATCGTAACCAACTAGACTACAACGGATTTGTTATTAGGCTGTCACCTCTATGATAGTTATTACTAAGTAATGATTGGATTACTAGTTTCTTTCTTATTTCTTGAATTCAAGCACTGTTTCGAGACATTATACAGCTTCAAGGTGCCTGAATAATAGAGCGAGTATAAAGTGTATAGCTTGTATTTATTAGTATAGAGTGATAAATGAGTGGATAAAACCATTTTATTAGTCTGTTATTCAATAAAACAGATTACTAATCAGAGAGAAAAGAGGAATAGAAAAAGTTTCCAAGGAATGATTTATGGTTTTATGCGCCCATAACTTGAAACTACAAACACCAAAAATCTATTAAAAAAAAAAAGGTTCAGAAACAGAAAAGAAAGCAACAAATCCCAATCGATGTGATGTCACTTCGTCAATTGACAAAACAAAGAAGAACAAAAACTCTGGTTGGTTTGGTTGGGTTCTTTTACGTGTCAATGTCCCATGATATCCACAGCTCCCACGCACTCTTTGCCACGTTTCACCACCCACTCACCTACACCAAATTTTAGCCATAAATTTAATTCATTTCCAAATCTTTGAAACTTCTATTTAAGAGCAATAATAATAAAAATATTAGATTCTCGAAGGAAAAGACCAACTTGCCAGACTGTGTAGATCCCCGCCCGATTTCTTTATCAAATGATAGCGGAGTTTTCATTTTCCTTGATCCAAATTGTCTCTCCCTTCATTTTATGGTCCTGTGAATATTCTACCAGGTAAATTGAAAATCAGAGAAAATATACCCTCATGTGCATAGATAAATGTTGTAGAAGGAGATATTTTTCTTTTGTAAGCGAAAGCTCTGCCCATCTCATGTCATGTCTTGTATTTTGTCTGTTGTGTGGACTTTCTTGGGCTTTACTTAAGGTTATCTTCGAAGATTTTTTTTTTTTTTTTTGCGTATTGGTGTTGTATTTTGGATAAGAATGTGGTGTAGGATGATAGCGAGCTAAAAGCAAGCTGGTGGGTTTAGATCTTTTGTCAGGTTGCACGATTCCAGCGCTCTCTAGCTTCCTCTCTGGTAGTGATTTTTGAGCCGTTACTTTGCTTTAGTTTTTTTTTTTTTCCCTTTTAAACCCAAAGTTGATCAATTATCAGCATCTGTTTTTGCAGGAATTCTAGTCTTGATTTATATTCTAATGTGTTTTTTAGATTAATTAATTGCAAGCTAATATCGTTATTTTCTTTCTTTAATTAAATGTTCTTTTTTTTTTTTTTTTTGTATTTTTATGAGATAAAGAAAGGTGGTGTGTGATATCTCCCTCACTATCTCAGGTTCCTATAAATACGGCTGATTTTCTAGCTGAAATTTCAGGTGAGTGAAAAGTATTGGTTTTCTCCTTTGGGAAGAAAAAAATTATGGAAAAGAAGGAAAATAAGTTCCTCACGGTCGCTCCCTTTGAGTGTGCTTGGAGAACGGATTTCAAATTCCAGGAAGCTGGCAGAGGATGTGTAGCATTCGATGCTTTTGCCCACAATGATGTTACTGTGGTGTTCAGGGAGAATGTTGGAAGTCAGCACTACCATTATAAGAGGGATAACAGTCCTCATTATATTGTAATAATTGGTAGCCATAGGAACAGTAGATTGAAAATTGAGGTGGACGGCAAAACTGTGGTTGATGAGGTAGCTGTTGGCCTATGTTGTTCTTCGGCATTTCAGAGTTATTGGATCAGTATCTATGATGGATTGATTAGTATTGGTAAAGGAAGATATCCTTTTCAGAATCTGGTGTTCCAGTGGCTAGATGCAAATCCAAATTGCAGTGTTCGGTATGTTGGCCTTAGCAGCTGGGATAAACATGTAGGCTATAGAAATGTTAATGTATTGCCCTTGACACGAAATCATATGTTGATGTGGAAGCAAGTAAATGGTGATTACAATGGCGAGGATGATGGTGATGAGGAGTTGGAAGATGAACAAATGGGCTATGAGAAGTGGGGACTTGAAAATTTTCTTGAGAGTTGGGAATTATCTGATATGTTGTTCATTGTTGGGGAGGAGGGAAGGCCTGTCCCTGCTCATAAGGTTATACTGCAAGCATCAGGAAACTTTTGTCTGAGCTCATCAGATAGAGATGTTGTTCAGCTACAGCAGGTGGCATATCCAATTCTTCATGCGCTTCTTCAATATGTGTATGCTGGCCAAACAGAGGTATCTATTTTTTTTTTTTCCTCTACAGACCCAATGTTTTTGGCATTCTCTATTAGTTTAAAAGATCTATTCCCGTTTGTCTTTTGTCCTAGTCTATCTTATTTGTTGTTTGTGTTTGACATAGATTTCAGAGACACAACTTAGTTCCTTGTGGGCTCTGAGCTTACAGTTTGAAGTTATGCCACTGGTGAAGCAATGCGAGGAAACAATGGAGCGGTTTAAAGTAAACAAAAAGTTGTTTGACTCTGGTAAGACTGTGGGGTTATCATATGCAAGTTATCATATCCATTCTGGAGGAAATTTCTTCTCTGGGCTCCCGATAAACATGCAGAGGCTCCAACAATTGCATTCAACTGGCGAGTACAGTGACATTAGCATTTACATTGAGGGTCAAGGTCTCATTGCTCGGGCTCATAAAGTCATTCTTGGCTTATATAGTGTCCCATTTGCGAAGGTGAGGACCTCTTGCCTCCTATTGATAATTCTGTGAATATAGGGATGTGTATTCTGCACTTATGAGATCTTGCCAAAAGAACTTGAAGTCTATTAAATGAAAATACTTTGTACTTTCAAAATAGAATGGAATCATATATTATCAAACTTTACTGAAGTGGCGTTAGGATCTGTTTCTTACAGCTTGCCAAGATATTGCTTTTCATCATAAATATTTAAACTTGAAAGTTTTAGGATAAAGAATTCCTTTTGTGGTTTGGCTTTCTCTACATGGATATAAAATTTTTAATAAAGCGAGTTCAAATAGCTTCAAGCCAGATGTAGGCTTTTATTCCGACCTTTTGCATTCAGGTTTGCTCACTAGTGCAACTGGCATTTGAAAAGGAACTTAAATAGGCAAACTTTTGTTACATCATAAAATGAGTGGGTTAGACCTTCATATTTATGACTAAAAGGAAGAGATCATTGGGCACATGTCTCCTCTTCAATTTCACCATTTTTCATTTTTCTTTTTGATTCTCAGTGTGTTTGTGTCAACAGCATTTGAGTAATATAATTGATTGCCTGGCAGATGTTCACGAATGGAATGTGTGAGAGCAACTCGCCTGAGGTTTGTTTAGGGGATGTGTCTCCAGCAGCATTGAAGGCTATGCTTGAATTCATGTACTGCGGGGAACTAAGGATTGAGGATAATGAGGACTTTGGTACCTTGTTACTCCAGCTCCTTCTGTTGTCTGACAAATTTGGAATCTCTCTTCTTCATCAGGAATGCTGCAAAGTGCTTTTAGAATGGCTTTCAGAGGTAGTTTACTAATCTATATCTTAATAAATAATTTGATTTGGTCGCTTTGTTGGATCCATGCACATATTTTTTGTGGCCAATGTCTCATATGTTTTTTGTATGAATAGAATTAAAAGAACGGAGAAGTGACTTGCGGTTTCGGAGTTCTGAAAACAAAAGAAGAGACCCGTTTTATAATAATAAATTATAAAAATATTGATACCTTTCATGTACATATTACATGCAGGGATGGAGTTCTAGTGGAAGATGGTCATACAACAAGTTTTTCTATTATGCACAAGTTTAATGGACGAGGAAGCAGACAATAGGGCTTATATAATTAGTTGTCCTGCAGATGTTCACAATAGGGTTGTTGCTTGTGAAGCTAACTGTTGAACTTTGTTGCAGGACTCTGTATGTCCAATTCTCCAAGTGGTTTCGTCAATCCCATCATTTAAACTTATCAAGGAAATTTGTGAAAGGATATTTGCTATGCACTTTGACTACTGCACAACCGCAAGCCTTGATTTCATCTCTTTAGATGAGACAACTTTTAGGAATATCATTCAGGTGGGTTTTCGTTTGTCAAAACTCATATGCTATCTTATCTATTTTTGGATGAGGCTGAAGTGGTCTGTGCATAGTATATAATTTCCAACGTGAAGAGTGAGAAGATATGCAGTGGTCGGTTTATATTGCTACATACTAGTGAGTAGATAAGAGAAATGGATTGTTTTACATAATAAATTGGACCAATGTGGCTAGTCAGACTTAGTCATATAGATAGGGTTGGAGAAACATAAAGAAATGGACTGAAGCTATCTCCGTTGCTGTGTCAAGGGTTCTTTTGCTTATTAAATTGCTAGACTTGGGCTTCATGAATTAGCGATCTTTTGGTTGGTTTATGAAAGTTATAATGTAGATTTAGAGTGACATATGAAGTATACCACATGATAAGTTTCCTTATTTATTATTATAAATTATGGACTTGTCGCAGCATCCAGAACTAACGGTAACATCTGAAGAAAGAGTTCTCGATGCAATTTTGATGTGGTTCTTGAAATCAGAGAAATTGTGTGGGCGGGAGGTGGTGAATGAGCTAATTATAAATTCAACTTTAGAAAGTCTGTTCAAGGATAGGCTTCAACTGGTTAATGACTTGCTTCCATCAGTGCGGTTTTCTTTACTGCCGTACCCCCTGCTTAAGAAGGTAATAAAACCCTGTTTCTAAGTATATCTATCAAGGAGTGCTAAGATATGACTATGGCCCAACTATCAACTGCTATTTTTTTTTTTTTCAATGATGTTGCAGTTAGAAAATACCAGTCTAAGCAGGCAGATTTCTGCTTTTGGTGACCTTGTAAGTTTGTTGTTTCTCTCCAAAGAAACCTTTTGGACATGTAATTTAATACTATATTTCCTTTCCTTCAATGCAAATGTCTTTATGTTAATGAAATAGGTTAAGGAAGCCATTGATTATATAGAATGCAGAGAGGCAATGCATGGGAATGACCAGAAGTAAGTCTTCTTTTGTGCTTATTCATCTTGATGTCTTGCTCATATGGGGCTTACATTCTGAATAGAAACGTCGTTTTCATTACTGAGAAAATGGCAATTAAGATTGAAAATCCAAAACTTAAAGCATTGAAGAGAAACTAAGTCCGCTGTATAATCTCCTCACTTTATTAGGGTTTAGCTTGCTTGCCATTATCCTCTAATCCTTTGTTATGAGTGCTGCTGTGGCCATCAGGATGGTTCTTTAGTCATGGCTTAGGGCAGTTTCCTCGAGCAATGAATTGACTAACATCGGTTTCTATTTTGTGTATTGTAAGATTTCAACATAGACGTTCCAGTTATAAGGAGCGCCGGTATATATGTGATGGGGATAGCAATGGAGTTCTGTACTTCTCTGGGACATCATATGGGGAACATCCATGGGTTAACCCTGTTCTTTCTGAGGTAAAATACTCAATCCTCTTTGATTTTTCATTCATAATATAGTTACCGTTGCTTACCCCCGCCCCCCTCTTAACTTCTTGCTTCAGAGAATTGCTATTACAGCTAGTAGCCCTGCTTCAAGACACACTGATCCCAAGGTTTTGGTATCAAGAACTTACCAGGTATGATGAATCAAACCCTTTTAAAGTTCCACAGAAGAAATCTAAATCATAATGCATTATTTGCTTAATCAAATGATATTTCTTGTGTCAGGGAACATGTTTTGCTGGGCCTCGTATGGAAGACGGCAATATCTGTGCATGGTGGATGGTTGACATTGGCCAAGATCATCAGGTTTCTGCTCTTTCTTCTGCTTAACCCGTCATACAAACATTTATTTAGTTGAAATTAAGTTGTAATCATTTGTAATGCCTTCATTAGCATCATATGCATATTTCAAGGGTTTTGGGGAAAAAAATGACTTAAGACTTCAATAGCAAAGAAGTTTCAGGTGCAATTGAGTTTTCGTGTCTGTTGATCTCTTCCAGTCATGGCATGTACCGGATTAATTCATTGTCCGTAGCGTACTAAGAGAAAAAAAAAATCACTGGAAGTGTTACTTTGAGTGAAATCTGGTACCCATCTTCTAAAGAGCAAACGTGATTAATGCAGCTTATGTGCAACTGCTACACCTTGAGACAGGACGGGTCCGGGGCCTACATAAGGTGTTGGAAATTTCAGGTAAAGAGGATATTTTAAGTGAATTATTTCTTAGATACTTGCTCTGAAATTAGTGAATCCTAACAAGGGAAGTGAACTGGAAGATAACTGTCCTTGAATTTACAGGGTTCTATGGATAGGAGGACTTGGATGGATTTGAGAGTACACGAGAATGACCAAACAATGTGCAAGCCCGGTCAGTTTGGATCATGGCCTGTAACTGGACCAAATGCTCTGCTTCCATTTAGATTCTTCAGGGTTCTACTAACTGGTCCAACCACGGACGCTTCCAACCCCTGGAACCTCTGCATTTGCTTCCTGGAGCTGTATGGTTACTTCCGTTGAATAGAATTATAGGCGTCTGGCTTTTTCCAATACCAGTTCCATCAAGTTTTTCTTTTGTTTAATCTACCAGTACCATGTACATTTCCACCAATAAAATTTTATGTGATTGAGGACAGAATTTGCCTTATGCGATTCATGCCGCTTAGAAGCATGAGTTGATTACCCTTTAATCTGGGCCTCCTCTCAAAAACGCTAGACACTTTTTTTTTTTTTTTGTTGTGCTCCGGTGAAAAGCAAAGACACCATAAATTACTTAGGTAGATAGATAGGCAGATAGATAGAGGGAGAGGGAGAGAGAACACCTCAATTACTTGGAACAGATGTTGATCGAGAACATGCTGCTTGGCATTCATTGTAACAGTAGGTTGTTGTGTGTCACTTCGCCCTCAAGAAACTATATCTCTTCTACTGATGGTAATATTAAGCACTTCTGCACGAGGCAAGTGCATCTTTTACACTTGAACCACCAAGTCCGTTGAAAGAAAAGTCATCGCGATCAGAGGTAGACAATTCTTTAAGTTTGTGTAGATTTAAGACTAACGAGATTACAATTTTCACTTTTATCAACATTCAAATGATTATAAGGCTGTTGAGCGCAAAAATATTCGGATTCCAAAAGACTTATAGCACCGGAGGTGTTCTGGTTCAGATCAGATGATACATTGATACTTGCATTTCCCTATGAATGCAAAACAGTGGAGGCATAAATTTCAGAAGACCAAACTAATAGCTCTGAAATCACATTTGCTTGCTTTATCATGTTCTGGAAAGTACCCGTGTCCCATGAACCAAAAGCCATTAGAAATGATAAGATTTTTGGCATTTCAATACATTCATACAGAAAATGAGCAGTCATTTGGATTGGATCCAGGCAAAATAACTTCACCTCAATCTAATTTCTTTTACATCAACATAGTGAAAGAGTTTATCCTTTTACATCAAATATGAGTAGAAGTTTGGTTCCTAAACTAGAGGAAATTCTGAGGTGGCCTATAATGATGAACGCTGCTCCTGACAGAAGAGACTAGAACGCACTTAACAAGACAAAGTTACCTACGAACTGATGGCACAACACCTCTACCAGCTGTTGTGCCTCGGCCAGCAGCTTGTGCCTGTAGAACAAAGAAGAATGAAGTTAAAGATTGGGAACTACTGCACAGAGACAAGGACATCACTAAATAGTTAAGCAAAAAAAAGCACGGGTTCTATCCTAATTACAGGACAGGTGGGCTTACTTTGGCTCGCATTGCAACAGCTCTACCTCTGCCAACTCCGAGAGAGGAGCTCTTACCCTTGAAGAAGAAATGAAAGAAGTCAGAGATCTTCTCACAAGTTCATAATCTAAGAAAATCGATAACTAGCAAGTAGATGCATACCTTGATTTTAGCATCCAGACGTTTGAACATGGGAGCATTCTTCAACATGTCTGGTATAACCATAAACCTGTCAAAATAAGCCCAACTTTTTAATAGACAAACAAAGTCTGATCAAAACATTAGCACACCTACTACCCTCATATACCACCACCTATCAACCCCCTTAAAAACTATGTACAAGGTGAAGAGAGGGAGACATAATACCTGACTTTACTACCTCGAATGAAAACATGCTCAAGCTGTGATACCTTTCCATCCTGAAGTCAAGCCAAAGCAATCATCTTAGAATCAGTTCCAAATTGACGTAAATGAGAGGAAAGACAAAAAGAAGCTAGAGCCAAAGGGAAAGTGAACATCCTTTTCGAAGGAATGTCTACTTCTGAAAATATAAATGAGAGGAACATGCAATTAAATCACACGAATTTTCTCAGAAAGAAAACTGGGAAATATAAAACTGAGTGAAATTCTGATTTCCATAATGCAACTTTTAATTGTGAGGAAATCGGTTATACTAAGAAAAGAACCATGAAGCAAGAAAGTCAGGAACTGAGTTATTTCATTAAATCAGGTCACTACGTAACATCTGTAGGATACCATTTCAGGCCTAAATTTGATTGGAATAGACGCAAAAATGCATATAACCAAACTAGAATGACACAACAATCAATAAACAAAATCCAAGGACAAAGTCAGACAAAACAATGAGTGATAGCCGAGTCATATCCTCAAATTCAAACATTAAAATCCATCCAGCTCTCTCTCTCTCTCTCAGGATTTAAAAGGTTTATAAACTAAAGTAGTCAGGCAAAAAATGCCTAAATTTAACATCAAATGTTAAAGCCTTTTAAGTATTCTCACTAACTGAGCATGCCCGGATCCAGATAAATATAAACAAATCAAACTCATAATGGAACAGCTAAAGTAAAAAAAAAAAATGTCAAAGGAAGCGAGAAAGAGAAGTACTTTAGCAGTAAATGTGATGTTCTCGAGCTGGCAATTCCAGTTATCCTCGCACTCGACCATGCTTCCTCTGTAAAGCTCTCCGCTCTTGAGCTCCACCGTTACCACATGACCCGAAGCCTCGTGTAGCAGCTTCACCGGTATGCCCAAGCTCCGGCTCATCGTTTCCCTCGCTTCTTTCTTTCTTTATCGCTCGCCTACTATGCGTCTGTACAAATCGCAAAACCCTAGTGCTGGAGCAAATAAGTTTGGCCGCTAAAGTTGTGTCTAAAATTCGAATCGAAATTTTAGGGTATATTAGTAAATGTCTAGATATAGTGAGGACAGTTTGGGAGAAATGTAGCGCTGCACATGAATGAGTCAGTGGCCTTTGTATTTTTTTCTTTTCTTTTTTCTGATTATTCCTATGCCGTCGGATTATTTGACTTCTATCCATTGGATTTTTTCCTCCGAATAAAATTTACTTCTTCTACTACTACTACTACTTTTGCTTGTAAATAATAACGAAGGGAGATGTTTAAAATGACAAAACATATATATATATATATTCGAAGTTTGTGGTGGGCAAAGTCTAAGAATGGAAATGGGTTCGGTGAAAATTGGCCGAAC
>JBBYHL010473823.1:0-49153 GCA_038381835.1 Adansonia madagascariensis | reverse complement strand
TCCAGTGCCCAAAATGAAATATTCCATTTTCAAAGTAAAATCCAGAGGTCATTTTTATTAAAAATTTCTATATTCCCATCTATCTGGAGCATATATAAGATTAAATCTTTTCATTAAAACTTGGATTCGTATTTCTATAAAATTCATGCACTAAAAGAGGGTTATATCAAAATAATAATGAGTTAAGATCGAAAGAATTGAAACTGAGATAAGACATAACTAGTAAGGTACCGATTTCGAGCGTCGTGAAGAGGTTTGTGCCTCATCATGCATAACCAACTCCCAAAATCAAATGGCGAATCTTTGTACCACGCAAACCACGGGATCGATGTTTTGAGTTTTGGAACTCAAGACATAGGTTTCAACAGGCATCCGATTATGTCTAGCCCAAAATGATAGGTGGCAACTCCAAGCGTTAGCCACTTTGTGATGGTCATCGGAGACCAATAAGATGAGCGATTCATCTTATGGTCCTTTTCACTGTATCACGAGTCGAAAATCTATACTTTCTTATTCTCATCACACTGTGAAGGAAAAGACTCGGTCAAGAAGACATTTCCTAGTTAGAAAAATGTTTTAAGTCGTATACACCCATAGATCCGCGAGGATCCACCTTGGCGTACGTTGTGACACTAATTCATGTGTACGTATTTAATTAATTATAAAGAAAATTCAATTATGATGTCGTCACATATAATGCCATTAATTTCACATAGTGATACATAATTTAATTGAAAATTTTTAGTTAAAAGTGAAATTTCAATTGACTAGTAGCAATTAGATCTATCCCTGTATTAAGTATGTAGGCTTGGCCCATACGAGTTGGGTCTTAGATAAAGCGCATCTTGAATTACTATTTAATAATAAAAATAATTTTATTTAAAATTAATTGTAAAAATATATAAATATTAATATTATTATAAAAATAATTTTTTAATAGTATAATAATATAATAAATAATAAAATAAAATTTTGATCTTACTCACTCAAGCCTGAGCAAAAAAAAAAAAAAATTTCAAGCCACGATTAGGCCCAACTCATAAACACATCTAATAATAAATTGTGACAGTCTGCTAACCAAACTCTAAAATTTGATTTGTTTTGGATGCCGAAATTTATTTGTTCCTTTATATTAATTTTCTTTGGGACAAATGAGAAATTTAAATTCGATTTAACAGGTACCATTTTTTTTTTTTTTTTGCGAAAATGAAAAAAGAATTTTTTATTATAATCAAGGTGGACAACGGATCAAAAATTGGTCCACCACATCTTTCCTCACTTGAATCCCAGCCATCTCCGACACAACAAAGTGGCTTCATTTCCATGACTTAGAATCATTCGTGGACAAGAACTGCCTTGCGCGCTTCGAAGCGCGCAAAGAGTTTTGCATGATTTTTTCCACGCCTTCCATGCAGCAATGTTGACACATCATGTTCGAAATGGCACAATGAAATTTCACGTACTACCCATATCAAACACGTGCAACGGTGGCAAGCACAAAGAATAGTAAGCAATTCGAGGGAGGCCAAGTGAAGTATGCCGACACTAGGAATACCAGAGAACTCCCGTCGAACTTCATGAATTATGACAATAGAGACCTCTACATTTAATTTCATATCCCATGTAGGACTTGTCTTCTTTTGTTAATAATCAAAACAATTTTCTTTTTTTCTTTTTTTTCAACATACAACCCCACCAAACTTGTCATTCTTGGAGATAAATTCTGCAAACTAAATTTTGTAAGTCAAAAAGGATTATAGTCTCCCCATACTTTTTTAATCCAGAGATAAATTCTTGAATTCATAATCAATAAAGAATTAAACTTTTATCCACTCAAAATTTAATTGGGATTGAGATTCCGACTAGGATTTATCTTTCAAACCACTATATAAGGGTACTTTTGAGTCTTTGATTTCTCATACTTTAAACATCATCAATTTGGAGTCGCCACCTTGGATAATTTCTGCTTGCTGCATTTTTTTTTCTTTAAAATCTGGTCCGTTCTTTTATTTTCTCCATTAATTCTGACTCTATCTTGTTCTTTTACTGCTTATAAAATGGTGCATAGATTAAGAAGCTTCAAGACTGCGGCCTTTTTCTTATGCATGGTTCAAAGGTTTCTTGTGGGCTTAGCTTGCTAAGGAATGGCTCCGTAAAATCCATGCATGTGACTTGGCACCACAGCCATGCATGTTGACACTTGTTAAATTATACGCAGAATTGCTTTATCACCATGCACCCTGATACCTTGCATCATAATCACGATTTTTTTTTCATATCATCACGTTAGAAAACATAATTTTTATTCTTTTTTACAAATGATTTCTTTGGAAGTCACGTTAAAGATCATACTAGCCATGCATTCCTTGAATTATTCCAAAACATTGCCCGTATGAATAAGTTATTCCAAAGTATATAATGCTTCCATGAATTTTTGAACGTTGAAAATTTCTTTTTACGGTGAACTTTCACAGATGACAGATTATGATCGTCATTTATTTCAAGGTCATTTATTTCAAGGAAGATGAAGACATTAAAAAAATTGTATCTTCTCACCTATATTCAGTGGATATCAATCAACTGGGATATCATTTAATTTTCAATCGTTTTGAAATTGGTCAACGGAACTTTCTCAAGCATCACATTCTTTTCCAATAGAAAGATGTCTTCAATCTAATATCCACGTCGAGACCGCAAATTCTATAAGCTATGACATGTTTCAATCTAATCTTCATGTAAAGACCACAAATCCAATAAGTTTTGACACACTTCAATCTAATCCTTATGTCAAGAACGAAAAATCCAATCAGGTTTGACATGCTTTAGTCTAATCCTTATGTAAAGTGTTAGTGCATCCCTTGAACTAATCAGATTGTGTCATAGGATACATAGTCAATTAATTGCATACATATTATTAATAGTAACAAAAGGTTTTCCTTCATATTAGTGGCATGATTGACTATTATGAAAATACTAATTGGATGAAACCCATTGAACTTAAAAACCTTGCAAAGGAATTGCAATGTGTTGCAATTATGAGATTCTTATGCATCAAACCATAGTTCTTCAAAACATTCTTAGTCATCATATTGTCAAGATGGGGCATTGACTGATGAGGAACCAATATGTGAAGATGGAGCTTATGCACAAGACCTTGGAGATTGGCATGTGCCAAGTTGACCAATCATAGAAAAGGCAAGGTGTATTCAACAAGCTATGAAGATGTTGATTTTTGCTTACACATACTTGGACTTAGAAGTTTCCAATGACATGGGCTTTGTTAGCCATCTAAATCATAAAGTCTATAGTTTGTCAACATATGAGCAGCTTAATGACAGCCCAACCATAGCTGAAGTAGACACATAAAACAAAAGCCCAAGAAAGATGTTTTACCTTTGGCACCAACCTTAAAGGAGAGCAAGATTATCCAACTTTCCTTTTTGACACCATTAAAGGAGAACAAGATTGTCAACTTTCCTTTAACATTAAAGGAAAGCAAAATTGTCAACTTTTCTTTTTGATAGCATTATCTATGATTTTATTCAATTTAATTTTTTTTTTTGCCTCTTAGTTCTAGGAAATTAAGGATAGCTTGATTCTTAAGATTGTTGACTTTCTTATTTCCTATTTTGGGCAGCTTTCCATTAATTTTTTTATGTCTTTCTTAGTTATTCTTTGTTTTATTATCAAGTGAGAGGCCTTTTAGTAATTAAAGATGAAACCCTAAGTTTGTTTAAAAGGCCATTTCACACAATTGTAAGATAATTACGAATTTGAATGAAATTTTCTTGTGGGAAGTTTTCTCCTTTGTTTTTCATTGAACTCACAAGGAACGATCAAGTTTCTATAACATGTAAAGTTTAGACTCGATTGATATTATTGGTTCTTGCATCTTTATAAGCAACGGGTCAATAGTCCTTGTTTCTTGATATTATTAGTTCTTGTTTCTTCGTAAGCAATAGTTCAATAATCCTTTTTTATTGAATCTGTATTTAGCCATCGTTGACTTTGTATTGGGTGATCCAAGTTGAGTCAATATAGACAATTGGGTTTCACAACTCTTTGTGAGGTTTGCATCATTAACAATGCTCAAAGACCAACTTATGTTATGCTTTCTTACTTAGGAAGTAAGTACCCGATCTCATATGTTGAAATATATGAGATACTTTGCTTGTTTTGTTGAAACAAGTTCATTGAACATGACTTGAATGAGAACTCCATATAGTATTACTCACTTAGGTGTTTATTGAATATATTCTTGAAGGAAACTCTTTCCTGGTGAAGTCTAGCCTCATGCGAGTATTGGATTTCAAAAATCATTAATATATAAAGATAAAAACAATGTAAATAATAAGCATAGAAATAGTCAAACTTCCTTATGGATCTTTGGGGAGTGATTTACATTTAGTAAACTATAAAATTTTCAATCAAGGTTTAATCATACATATGATCAGAAGTTACCTTAATTTTAGATGTCAAAATCTAAACACTAAAGCAATAAGAAACTGGTTTACTAAAAGATTCTTGAAAACCACAAGCAGCACATGTGTCTTACCTCTAACGGTTATCCATACAGGTGACTGTTGAAACCATTTCGAGGTGGTGGTTCTTAGTGCTAGCTAGAAGAGTTATCAACCTTTAACCAAAAGGTAACTTTAAATTTTGAATCAAAGTAGAACCAAAATAGAGAATAGAGGAAGTTTGCGCCAAACAAAAAATCTTTCAAGAAGATGATGTAAACTAGGGTTTATAATGAGGTTGGAATATTTTTGACAAAAACTAAATTTTATCTTATAAAATATTCTCTCAAAATATTCAACAGCCTTCTATCTTAAATTTTGGTTAAAATTCTTTTTTAAAGCCTTTAGGCCATTAAATCTATATATAATAGCCCAACTCTTCTCCTATTCAAATTTAGAATGAAATAGTTTTAACCTAATTAAAACTCCATAAACAAGTTGAACTTGTTCTCCTTGTTTTAGGTTAATTAAAAGGTCAATTATTCCTCTCTTTGCCTTGGCCAAATTCCCCTTTTTTATTAGGCTAATCAAATGAGCCCAACAAGCTTGGTTTACAAGCATGGATAATGGCACAATATAAGGGTTTTGGGCCAAACTTGTGCTTCTATGAATTTTATCCAATTAATTCAATTTTATAAATAATATATATTTAATAAATACTATTATCAAGTAATTATAAAATATTAAATAAATAATTTGGGAACAAAAATTAGCTAGTACATATATATCCCTATGGATTTTATCACTATAAAATCCTTAATTTAGTTAAAACTATTTTTAACTTAATTTTGATATTATTTAATATTAATTATCAAATAATTAATATTACACTAATATTCAAGGGATTATAAACAAATTATTGAGGTAGGAAAATTTGATTCTCAATTAAATATTGAGTTTAGGTGAAATCCTATTTCAACTAGAACTAGTGTTTATCCACTTTCATACTTAATGTCTTAATTTATACATTATTTCAATAAGACAATCTTATTATTAATGCCTTAATTAGACAACAAAATCTTGATTTCACAAATCTGATTTTTGTTTCAAATAATTGAACTTATTCAATTAAGTCTTTCATTCAAATTACCTTTTATTTAATTAAGTTATATTTAAATCCCATATTTAATCCAATAGCTCAACCTTATTATGTGTAATCCATTAGGTTTCCAACATGTTGGCAATGAGTGTAAATAATCTCATTAATTATGTTCTTAGATCAAGAGTGGGATCTAGTAACCCATCATGACCACCTAAATGTTGAAGAGTTAGTTTGACCTTACAGAAACCTTTCAATAACCAACCTACTAGTGTAGTACAGTCCTTTTAATATATATCCCAAATTAAGGATAAGCAATATGCAATGTCTACCCAAACCTTTATCCATATTAGTTTTTACAACTCATGGTTAATGTTCATGGATCTATGAGGAACTACTCCTTGTAATCCAAATATATGCTCTGGCTAGAAACTTTAATCCAATTAACCATAGTTAAGAACACTTGAGATATGTCTCGAATGTCACTCAGATTGGTGAATCCTCTTTAGATCACTCATTCATCTGCTATTTGAATCATGCTATACCCAAAACTACCCTACCATAAGCATCCATCTATTATGGATTCATTTGTGATGGGATCAAAGCGTAACACTCTTCATACGAGATGACATGTATCACAGGTTGAAGACTATTATACAAGGCTGGCACATGAGAACATATTCCATAGATACTTTAGTGACTTATACCAAATAGAGTTCTTATTCGGCCCATGTTTAGTGAACTTGTTTCCACAAAAGAAGCACCTATATTCTATTTCCAAGTATCTCGTGTTAAAGGATTTCATGCATCCCATGCATGGAGACTTAGCATATGCTAGTCTTTGTGCATTGTTAATGCCCTGTCTTGACAATAAGATGACTAGGAACACTTTTGGAAACATGGCTTTGATGGATAAGGACTCATTGTCATAATTGATTTACTAACTTTGTGAGCCCATTGTATTTCAAAGCCTTCATTCAATTAGTGTTGCATGAATGTCAATCATGCCACTAACATGAAGGAAAACCTATGTTATTTGAACGCAGTGACTTATATGTAGTTATTTGAACATGTATCTCATGTCCCAATCTGATTGGTTCAAAGGTATACACTGACATCTCCTACTTGCACTTGAAATAATCATATTGTTCTTAGTGTCTACATGTTAGAGGATATGTTAATTCATCTATTGATAATCTTTATTATTGAGTCATAAAACTATTTGGATCACAATGAGACTTTGACTCAGTTGTCTCATAACTATTAGAATCATTTCAAATAGCCTAATAACTATAATCCAAAATTAATCATTTTCATGAGCCTATAATAAAATGATTGTTTTATATCTTATGGATAAAAATATGTAATCTCTTTAGTTTGGCATTTTTTCCAAAATTACATCCAAGTGTGTATAACTTTATGTAGACACCTCCTTTTGTCCAAGCCAACACTTGGCATCCTAGGACTTAAGTGAAAGATGATAGAATCAAAAAATGAAAAAAATAAATTGGGGCCAAAGAGGTAGAAATTTTTTGGGAAGGGCTAAAATGCCAATGGGCTAAATTAAAGAAAATGTAAAATGAGGCATCAAGGGCCACTTTTCATTATGTCAACAGAGTCATTCAGATGAGTACATGGATCAATTTTCCATTGTTTGTGACTAAGGCAAGGTAACTTGAAAAGCCATAGGTACGTGCAAGTTATATTGGTGCCTAAGTATTGATACGAGGTTTTGTGTCCCTAAAAATTCAAATATTCACATATAGTATCAACACAAGAGGGTTTGGTATCGATTGGTATCGATACCTAGCATATTTCTATCGATACAGACCTTGGTAGTAGCTAAAGTTATGATTTCTTGCAAAATGTATCGATACAAGTTTATGAAGTATCGATACAGACCTCTAAGTCTCGAGACTAGAAACAAACTTTTGCTTTTAGTATCAATACATGCTTCATTGTATCGATACTCATAGGTAAAAATTACCTTGTGTACTGATACACAATGCTCTATATTAATATAGAAAGGCATTTTTGCCTAGTTTGAGCCATTTTTTATTGCATCACTGATTCAAAATCCAATTTAAACATGTTTCTTGCACCAAAAATCATTAAAATTCAACAAGGCTTCGTCTTTGGTTGTGATTAGATTTAAACAAAATTTTGAAGCCCAAATAGCCAATGACAATGGACATTTCATGACATTATGCAATTTGTCAAAGGGTAAGGTTGAACTTTCCCAATGCTCAATTGCATAAAACAGCCTAGATCCACTATTTTTGCTGAGTTTGCATGGCAGCTAAACACAGTACCTAATCTTTACATGAGGTACATGGACCAAAACCCCAAAATGCCCTTACTTTTTCATCTTTTTTCTTCATAGTCACATGGCTATATAAGTCAACCTTAGACTTAGCTGAAGAAGGAACCCTACCCAAATAAAAAAATTCTCAACAGAAAAACACCCACTCCTAGATAATCCCTTAATACTCCCTAGCCACCAAAAACTAAGAAACTTTTCTCCATTCTCAAAGCCCTTTAAAACCATCACCAAAAGTCTTTCCAAAATCCTTTATTTCACTCATATTCCCTCTCAAAACTCCCATTTATCCATACCTAACTAAAAAACCCCTCTTTTTCATCACTCTCTTGCTGTTCAACCTTCAAAAAAGTGAGTTTAAAGTTGCTGCTTAGAGAAAATGCTGAAGCTTGAAACTTTTTATATATCTTCTTTACTTGACTCTGCATACTCTCTAATTTTTTATCATTTTCATCATCTTAGTGACCTCTCTTTGTGTGTTAACTTTTCCATGTCAAAATGTCATCTTTATGTTTTTGCATGAGTAATACTTGTTTATCTTTGTGCATGTTATATTTTATTCATGATTTGTTTGTCAAAAGGCATGCTTGTTTGTTATAAAAATATGATTTTCAAAAAGAAATCCCCAAGTTAAGTTCATGTTACCTCTAATAGATGAAGAATAGTATGGATTTAATGTTTTCATAAAATTGCTCTTCCAATCTTAGGGACAAACTAAACCTTCCAAGTCTAGATTCATGGAAGAAATTGCTACTCTTTTGTTAAAGTGTTAAGCCTTGATTTTGAGTCCAATACCCTTTTTAATAACGTGGTCAACAGGTTATTTTGTCATCCCAAACTACTTTCTTTTGATGCCCATGTTACTTGTCCCTTTCATTCATGGACATTCAGACCTCCTAGGTTTGAGCTTATCCCTGAAAAGTTAAAAAATCGAATAATCCCATGTTTTTACTTTGGAGTTTCAAAAATTATTTTCAAGTCATGCACGATTTTTCTTGAATTTTCCAACATTTTTTCCTTAAAGGGAATTGATGTTCCTTTCCAATGGTGTCTTGTTTGCCATTGGATCATTCCGTATGAGGGAGTTATGATTTTTTGAACCTTTGTTGTCCAAAACCCTTAGAACCAGCATGCTATGTTCTGTTTAGGCCATTTTGGCCTATGAGATGATTTTTTCTAGAATTTTTAAATATTTTTCATAAAAAGTTTATGAAATGCCCTTTTCGAAAAGATTTTTTTCACAATCTAATAATTCTAGATAAGCCCGAAATGATTTTTCAAATTCTATCATGTCTTTTTCCTTGTACATGCTGCCAGTGTCAAGACAGACTTAACATTAAAAATTAAATCTGCCTAGAAAGTGATTTTCTATATTTTTGGAATAGTTTTATATTAAACCTTATCAAGTTATCTTTCCAACAGTACCTTATTTACCCCCTAATGCCTTTGGATGAACGTAGAATAAATTTAGGAAAGGAGATGTCATGATGATGTCCTCTATTTTTAATCTAATTTTTGAAATGCCATTATAGAGGCATTCGAATGTCTCAAAATGCATCCGATTGATTCCCCTACAACTACAAGCTCTTTAGACTCAGATCAAGGCTTAAGTTAAAAATATATTTTATACAAATATTTGATTTTCTATTTCAAAAAATCCTTTAAAAAAAAACCTTCTCTTGTAAAATATCAAAGATTTGCATCTTTGGGGATACTCCAATCCCATTACTTCAAAAGGATACTCTAACCTCATTTTTCACTAAAAAAACTTGAATTTTCTCCCTTAAATTTATTTGAGATTTCTAATTATTTTCTTAAATTATCTAAAATTTTCATGTCAATGGATACTCCAACCCCATTACTTTGAGTGGACACTCCAACCCTGTTTTTCATTAAAAAAAACTCGAATTCTAACTTTATTCCAAATTATTCTCATAACTTTATCTTTGGGGACAGTTAAACCCCATTACTCCTAGGGGATGCTCCAACCCCACTTTTACGAAAAAATCCAAAAATTTTCCCTTTTCTGGATGCTCTGGATTGTTTTGATTAAAATTTTTTTGTCTTTCAAATTACTATTGAATCCAACCATATCTCAAAGTTGTTACATCGACCATTCTTCAATAATCAAAGACACCTACGAGATACATTTTGATCATCCCTCTTTTTCATGTTTTTATGTGTGTTTACTTTCACATAATTTATTCTATTCTTTTTCATCGTACTAACACTTTTCTTTTTGGAAGGACCATTGTGCATTCATGTTTCAAAACTGCTTTCAATATTGCAAAGCGACATTTTGTGTCGGTATCTCTCTAGTATTTGACATGAAATATCTAAATTTTTAAAATCCAATCCAAAAATTATTTTCTCCAAAATCCCTATGTTTTTTATCCCTTTGTGGTGCATAGGTGATATAAATTTTCTTTCAAAACTCGGATTTACAATTTATAAAACTTCATGCATTAAAGAGAATTATATCTAAATAATGACTAAATGGAACCAATTTAACCGAAGCAAGACATAGTTAGTAGGTATCGATTTCAGGCGTCATGGGGGTGCTAATCCTTCCCAACACATAACCAATTCCCTACCAAACCAACGAATCTTTCGACCTTGTAGACCTTGAAATTGGTGTTTCAAGTTTCATAACTTGAAATAGCATTTTCAATAGGCATCCAATCCTGCCTAGCCCAAAATAATTGGTGGCAACTCCAAGTTTATGGCCACTTTGTGATGGCCATTTAAGATTAGTTGGATGAGCAATTTGCTTGATGGTTTCTCTTCCCTTCATATTCCTATGCCTAATCCAAATCCCGATCATGGAATAGTTAAATGGCTCGACCAGCACCAACCATCATATATTTTTAAGTCAAGCCGCTAAGCACTTTGGATCATCCAAAGTTTTAAAGGCAGGCATGTAGCGATACGTTGGCAACTCCACTGAAGACTTTGAGAGTTAGGCCTATGGCTAGCTATTTCTCACTTAGTTTTTGGCTTTTGTCTCCATAATTATTTAGATATAATTCCCTTTTATTTTTATCTACTAATCTTCTCTTTCATGTTTTATCCTGTGATTATTAGGGATTATTCATTATCGAATGAATATCAACTTGAATAAGTATGGTATCATGGAGTAAAATAAAAAGGTTTGATTGTTTCCCTGACACACAACGCGCACTTCCATTTGCACTAGATTCCTACCAAATGCCATCATGCGGTTAGTATTCTAATTATTAGGAAGAAGTGAGCCATCTGCCTTCATAAGTAACCCTCCACATAGGCATGGCAAGACCTTCTAGGGTGTAAATTACCTATGTCTCTCATGAGTACCCCTTCATATTTGCATAGGGAAATACATCCACTGGATTGAACTCATTTTGCCAAACCAGCGATAAGCCTAAGATTGAGGTGCCTCGACTATCCTTATCGGACGGAGGAACAATTTAGATACCGACTGAGGCATCAACTTAAACCTATATAGTGAACCCTATAAGCTAAACCATGTCAAACCATATCAGATCACTGCTAGAATATCTCAGAGAGTAGGATCACTATTTTTTACCTTTACTCCAATATATCATGGTTACATGGGTGATGATGGGTGAATATTGTTGTCCACATTCGTCATTTTTATTTTCATGATCATTTCTTTAAGCTATGCCATTACATTCGATGATAAGCCCCCTTTAATAAATGGGTGATGACTAGCAAATGCAATTACTTACAATGCCATCTTAAAAAATAATTATATTTGACCAAAATAAGCCATCATACTGTCTGAACAAAGGCTTAACATGTATTCACCATAGATGTTGGTGAATGAACGTCACCACTTAATTGGCCAATCTTGTCCTTGTGAAGTATCGTGTCACCTTGCTAAAGGCGATTTTACATGGACACGCCGTTAGGCTATCCGTTTTGTTGTTAATTGTCATTTTCGCTCCTAGGCATCATGCCGCCTATTATTGGGGCAATTTTATGATTTATTTTTGTTGTTTCTCTTCTTTTTATGTATATTCTCTAATCCTGTACTACCTTATTATTTCACATTTATGTCATATGCATCATTTCTTGCATTAAACATGTGGAGAAATTTGACAGGGGGCAATGGTTAATGAACACCATAGCACCCACAAGATCTTTGCCGCATTAGCATTATATTTCCTTGATAAGTTTTGAGGCATAATTCATCTATTCTACCATGGCTAGTGCTATAGGGATGTAACATGGTGCATCTCATACATTCTATCTACCACTACTGATACTATTTGCAATCCTAAAGGAAGATTTCCATGATAGCATTTTCTTGCTCATGACATCCTTTTATATAACATCTTCATTGCACTCATTTGCGTACATACATGCATACCTCCATGCCTAATTCATGAACCTGACGGTGTAGAGTGGTGGCTTGTATGAGTATCAGAACTTTTCTAAAAGAAGCTTTATTTTTCCTTGAGAGGTATCTAATAAAGACTGATATTGTTAATCATGGGAGATAAGTACTTAGCTAGAATTAAGAGATTGGAGCTAATGCATAAAGAAGATCAAGAGTGCATGGTTCGTAAAAATAAGGAATCACAAGCCCAGATAGCCATGTTGATGAAGATGGTATCAGTCTTTATAAAAGAAAAATGGTAAGCTAAAGTAACTAACATTAGAAAAGGGTTGACAAATTTCAAAGATCATTTAACTTGTGGCACCAGAGTTACACCGATCTAAGAGGAAGCTGTCTAAGTGCACTAACCTCCATAACACCATTCTAATGATGCACCCGATTATTCGCATGATTTTAATTGTAGCACCTATGCATTCTAGATTTTATGAGGAAAGTACTAAAATTTTCCTAGCTCATTTGTTATTACGTAATCTAAATAACCTTATAGAGCAAGAGGAACCTAAAGGCATCCAACCTTTAAAGAGTATAGAAGACCTCAGCAAATACCAATAACTAGAAAAAAATTCAGTGCAATCTAGGAGAACAACAAATTCAGAATCATAAACGCCAAATCTCTGGGCCTGGTTTCTGACCTCATCATTCCACCTAAGTTTACGATAATCAAGCTTGAGAAGTACAATGAGACCATAGATCCGACTGCCGATATTTGAATGTATTATCAAAAGATGGTTGGGTATGAAGGGAACAAGAAACTTCTAATTCACTACTTCCAAAATAGTCTGGTCGAGTTAACAACTCGTGGTACAATGAGCTAAAAAAAAACTAAAATCCAAACATGGGTTGATCTTGCTAGAGCCTTCTTGGATCAATATAAGCAAGTTTTTGATTGGGTGCCCGATATGTTATCTTTAAGAAACATAGAGAAAAAGCCTATTGAGACCTTCAGGCAATATGCCTAAAGATGGAGGGAAGAGGCAGCATAAGTATATCCATCATTAAACGAGAAAGAGATGACCATATATTTTGTAGAGATGCTAAATGCCCCTTTTTATGACAAGTTCAAGGGATGCCATAAGGAACTTTGTTCATTTAATCATGTCTGGGGAAATAATCGAGAATGTAATTAAAACTGGAAAACTTGGAAAAGAGGAGCTACTCCACACTAAGGGAAGGAAAATATCACAAGTGAAAGAGAAGACGTCTAAGCCTTAACCTTTGACAAGTAGTCGACAAAGGATTTTACCTTTCACCATTTGTATGCCACAAGTCGAATGGTTCACCCTTCAGGGATAGTCTTGTATCAAATTCATATTTGAGTTTTAACTCACTATCATCACTTCTAATGCATTAATTCAATACCTATGACCCCAACTAGACCTACCCATCAGCCAAAAGGGTTAAGGAGTACTTAAAAAAGACAACAGGGCAGTTAGGATAGAACCCCCATAAAATTAATCCCAATATACACTGAATTACTTCCCTGGCTTATCCAGGATCTATTAGTTTCGCCAACCTACTATGAACCTTTAGAGCCACCTTACACGAAATGTCATGACACCATTGCTTGCGGATATCATAAAGGGTTCATGAGTCATTCTATAGAAGAATATGGGGCTTTGAAGAGAAAAGTGCAATGATTAATTAAAGCAGGGCAGCTGGATCTTGATCAACTATGAAACAAGATGCATAAACCTAAGATGATAGAGGCATTTCAATTTAACATGCTTCATATGAAAAGCTTTTGTCTTTAAAATGTCATCTTTCATGTTTTGAACTTTAAATCATGTATTTAATGAAAGCATAATATTAAGAGTCTCAAAAAGACTTATGATTGCTTGTATTTTTAATCTTTCTTATAGGTTTCCATGCATAAAACCAACTAATCGTAAGACATAAAACTTTAAGGAATTAGTTTTAAACTATGCCACATGACCACACCAGAACCATCAAACAAAAAAAACTTGACTTAGGCTAAGAGTGATAGAACCAATCC
Organism: Adansonia madagascariensis; assembly: GCA_038381835.1. Classification (NCBI taxonomy): domain Eukaryota; kingdom Viridiplantae; phylum Streptophyta; class Magnoliopsida; order Malvales; family Malvaceae; genus Adansonia; species Adansonia madagascariensis. Next base: position 34,879 of record JBBYHL010473823.1, on the reverse strand, counting down.
TTTAAAATTTATAGAACCTTTGGGAACTAAGCAACTATGATATTCTTTTAGAGTCCTGTCGGTGGTAATTTAATGCATATCAAGATTAAGAAAAAAAATCCACTTTTTTCTTGACAAACTAAAACCCAAGCTACCAAGCCATACCTTGAAAGTTTTTCAAATTAAATCTTATGGGCAACACCACCAAACTATCTTACGTCCCCACCATAACCTCTTAGGCCCTCATTCTCTCCTTTCATTTGGATACTTCTAAAAGCCTTTCTTGAAACATTTCTTGCATCCCTACCATAACCTCTTGGTTCTTTGTTCTTTCTTGTTATTTTGATACCTTCAAAAGCTTTTCTCAAAATATTTCTTGCATCCCTACCGTGACCTTTTGGTTCCTGATTCTCCCCTTTCAAATTATTTCCCAAAGACCTTTCTCAAGGTATTTTTTGGGGACCCTTTATAACCCAGTCTCTAGTTTTTCCCTATCATCTTGATATCATGGAACTCAAATCCTTTGTCAATGCAAACAATCAAGGATTAAGCACAAAATGTTCCTTGCAACTTGAACCTTAGCATCATGCGATTTCTTGTTAGTGGCAAACCAAAATAAGGTATGCCCAAGTATGTGAAGTGAAAAAAGAGTAAATAGGAGAACTAAGGCATGCCTTAAAAAATGATAAGAAAAATAAAAAATGAAAATTAAATGCAACATCATGTGATTAAAAGGTCCAAAATATCTTTAAAGGAACTTTATTTAAGAAATGGTTTTTCAAGTTTACAGTCATGTTTGAGATGAAAAATGGTTATCTTTCGTCATCCTCTTTCAAATTAGAAGAACTTCCCCCTTTTGCTACGCTTTTAAGCCTAATTAATTCATTCTTTTTAAACCCTGATCAAAGATCACCTCCCATATTAGAGGGCAAGGAAAACTTATTTAAGGAGTATGGGGGATAGATGTCCCACTCTATAATTCTAAGAATTCTCAACATCAAGGGGCAAATAGGAAATACACAAAGTTTCCAAAGTCTAAGATTCCCTCTAAAGATGGAAAAATGAAAAAAATTAAAAAGCAAAGCAAAAAAAAATAGAAAGCAAAAGCAAAATCAAGACAGGGGAATAGAAGATCAGGAAATAGAGACATGATACCCTCGCCTTCACGAAAAGAAACAATCCTTGATCCAATCACCTTTAAATGCTATATTTTGGGCTTTATACCCTTTCCTTGAAGACCATGAATCTTAACCTACATTACGGTCTTTAAAAAGTTCATTTCTATCAAACATGGCCATGTGAACTAAGGAACCCATTCTTTGAGAGGTTGTTTTTTTATAGATGTTGAGCCTTCTTAATAATGATGATGCAATCAAACAAAAAAATAAATAAAAAACAAAAAGATTAAGGCTTTAGGGTGAAAACCCAATGGGCAGTCTAGAGCAAAATAGTGAATTTTCAATGCCACTCATAGGATTACCAAGATCTTGACAAGGAAACCATCATTCCAAAGAAATCCATGAACAACTCCAAAATGTCATCTTTAGAGGGATCAACTCTTAGAATTATATTCCTCACTTTTCTAAATCAGCCTCATAATCCTAAACCCATCATGGCCAATCCTGGTGTCAATCAAAATATCAATGGTGAAAGGCTTAAAAGAATCTTAAATTTGTTTGGTTTTCAAGAAATTCATAAGGACTAGTCCATTGATGAGCCTAGAAAAATAAGGAATTCATTTCACCAATCCTTAATTTTTCTTGAAAAGTCCTAGTTGCCATTCGAAAAATCTTCTAACCATAAATCAGCAGTCTTCAAGAGACTTGAATATCATGCTAACTAGTGAGTCTCTATCAAATGAACATTTTAGGCAAAAAGGATAATAGCTTTTCCAATCATAAGGCAAACTAGGATTAGAATGATTCTTAATAAAAAAGAGGAACCATCAAGAGAGGTTAAACTAGATTCAAGAAGAGCCAACTGCAGTCTTAATCTCTACACCCCTAGTAAGCATACATATCATCCTTCATGAAATTATGCATCGTTTGCATAGGCATTTGAGCATCACTCATCAACATACACTTCTCTCCAAGCTTAGGATAAATAATGGCTAGTCTTGGTGTTTGCACTTACAAGCATTGATACTTATATGAATACACGAACACTCACACTTTCATGCCTTCTCACCTACCTATAATTGCACTTATGCGCACCCTTATTTAGAAGCATTTTGCATTCAGCTGCATCTATATTTGTAAGCATTCACACCTATGTGCATCCACATTCATGCATAAACACATATATGCATTCTCCTTTATGCTAAGCATTCTTACTCATGAACCTATGCTCTTATTGCATCTTTACTTGCTTATGTTCAAACTCATATGAAATTTTATTTACCTTCACACTCATGCTTGCTTTAGTGTACGAGCATAAGCACTCACGTGCATTTTTATTGCATTCATTACACCCTTGCTTATGCATTCAAGCATTTATATTCATGTGCATTTTTGCTTACGTCTAGTAACACTTGGGGGCACCAATGTCATAGGCATTTGCATTCACGTGTATTTGCATTCTAGTATATTTGTATTCATGAACATTCATCATGTTGTCTTGAATGCATATGCATCACTCCATGCTTATAGGCATCTTGATACCAAGCATTACTATCAACTTACTCCATAAATGGTGCTTATGCCTAGAAATGACATTCATGGCATACATCATATCTTTTCTCTTTAGGGTGTCAACCAAAAACCTTCAAAGCCTTTCTTGAGGATGTTACTTTGAAAACCTCTAAAACCTCTTTTAAGGATATTTTAAATGTTTTCCAAAGCCTTTCTCGAGGATGTTTTATTAAAAACTTTCAAAGCCTTTCTCGAGGATGTTTTTTTAAAAACTTTTGAAGCTTTTCCTAAGGATATTTTCAATATTTTCCAAAGCCTCTTTTGAGGGTGTTTCATCAAAAACCTTCATAGCCTTTTTTAAGGATATTTCATCAAAAACCTTTAAAGCCTCTCTTGAGGATATTTTACTAGAGCTTTCGAAACCTCTCTTAAGGATGTTTTTAATGTTTTCCAATACTTCTCTCGAGGATGTTTCATTAAGAACTTTTAAAGCCTCTCTGAAGGACATTTTTCATCAACTAAAATTTAAAAGCCTCTCTTGAGGATATTTTGAATGTTTTCCAAAGCCTCTTTTGAGGATGTTTCATCAAAAACCTCTATAGCCTCTTTTAAAGGATATTTCATCAAAAACTTTCAAAGCCTCTTTTGCAGATATTTTACTAAAGCTTTGGAAAACTCTCTTAAGGATATTTTCAATGTTTTCTAAAGCTTCTCTCGAGGATGTTTCATTAAAAACCTTTCAAAGCCTTTCTCGAGGACATCTTTCATCAATTGAAATTTTGAAGCCTCTCTTAAGGATGTTTCATCAAAAACCTCCATAGCCTCTCTTAAGGATATTTCATCATAAACCTTCAAAGCCTCTCTCAAGGATGCTTTCAATGTTTTTCAAAGCCTCTCTTGAGGTGTTCCATTAAATACTTTTGAAGCCTCTTTCGAGGACTTCTTTCATCAACTAAAATTTTAAAGCCTCTGTTGAGGATATTTTCAATGTTTTCCAAAGCCTCCCTTGAGGATGTTTCATCAAAAACCTCCATAGCCTCTCTTAGGGACATCTAATAAAAAATCTTCAAAGCCTCTCTTGAGGGTATTTTACGAGAGCTTTTGAGACCTCTCTTAAGGATGTTTCAATGTTTTTCAAAACATTTTTAAGGATGGTTCATTAAAAACTTTCAAAACCTCTCTTGAAAAAAATTTTCACCTTAACATTTAAAGCCTTTGGAAATCTAGAGCATGATTGACAAAACCCGAGGCAAGAAATCACCCTATCAAACCTTTTGGAGAGTAAACAGCTGAAAATGGCCAAAATCGATCATCGAATTAGGCTTTTAAAATAATCATCTTTACATCATTTAGACATACATTTGCATCCTCATGACTATAAAATATTTAACATCCTTCAAATGCCAGCTTCCACATACATAAGTCAAATTAATGGGAAAGCTAATATACGATTTTTTGTTTTCGAAAAACCTTAGAAGGCTTTAGTCCTCAAAGAGCAAGGCACTTATGTATCTCAAAGCCTACACAAGCTGGTGGCACCTATCTGGGGTTAAACCCAGGAAACTACCTACCTCAATCCTAAAAAAAGTAGGACATTGACTTACCTTAAAGCCCATACAAGCTGGTGGCACCATGTTAACCTACCCCAGTCCACAAGGAGCTAGATGCTTATCGAGTCAAAGCCCACAAAAGCTAGTGGTGCCTGTCTTAAGGGTCAAACGCAAGAAACAACCTACCTCAGTCTTCAAAAAGTAAGATGCTTACATATTTCAAAGCACACAGAAGTTGGTGACACCTGTTCGAGGGTTAAACCTAGGAAACAACTTAGTAGGGAAGTACCCAAAAACATCATCTTACCGGAACAAAATGGTTTCTATTTGTCATTTCCCTATTCCTAATACTTAGCAATAGCCAAAGAGAGATAGCTGTGGACACCTTATTTAGTCTGGGCCAATTCTTGGCATCTCAAGACTTAAATGAAAGATGATAAAATCAAAAAATGAAAAAATAAACTGGGGCCAAAAAGCCAAAAGTTTTTTGGGAAAGGCTAAAATGCCTATAAGCCGAATTAAAGAAAATGTAAAAGTGAGGCATCAAGGGCCACTTTTCATAGTGTCACCAGAGTTATTCAGATGAGTACATGGATTAATTTCCCATTGTTTGTGGCCAAGGTAAGGTAACTCAGGAAGCCACAGGTATGTGTAAGTTGTATTAGTGCATAAGTATTAATACAAGGCTTTTTTGTCACAAAAAATTTAAATTTTCACATGTAATATCTATACAAGAGGGTTTGGTATCGATACCTAAGGTGTGGTATCAATACCTAAGGTGTGGTATTAATACCTAGCATGATTGTATTGATACAAACCTTGGTAATAGCTAAAGTTATGATTTTTAGCAAAATGTATCGATACACAAGTTTAAGTATCGATACATGTTTATGAAGTATCGATACATACCTCTAAGTCTCGAGATTGGAAATAAATTTTTGCTCTTAGTATCATTAATACATGCTTCATTGTATCAATGTTCATGGGTAAAAATTAACTTGTGTATCAATACACAAAAGCATTTTTGCCCAGTTCAAGCCATTTTTCAGCCATTGCACCACTAATTCAAAATCTGATTTAAACATGTGCCTTGCACCAAAAATCATTAAAATTCATACTAGGCTTCGTCTTTAGGCTTATGATTAGATTTAAACAAAATTTTGAGGCCTAAATAGCTAATGACAAGGGACATTTCTTAACATTATGCAATTTGTCAAAGGGTAAGGCTGAATATTCCCAATGCTTAGCTACATAATGTAGCCTAGATCCACTATTTTTGCTGAGCAAACCAATAGGTTTGCATGGTAGCCGAGCACAGTACCTGATCTCTGCATAAGGTACATGCACTAAAACCTTAAAATGCCCTTGCTTTTTCATCTTTTGTCTTTATAGTCACAAGGATATATAAGCCAACCTTAGACTCAGTTAAAGAAGAAACCTATAAAAAAACATTCTTAGCAGAAAAAAATCCACTTCCAGATGTTCCCTTAATACTCCTCAACTACCAAAAACCAAGAAACTTTTTTCCACTCTCGGAGCCTTTCAAAACCATCACCAAAAGTCTTTCTAAAAGCCTTTATTTCACTCATTTTTCCTCTTAAAACTCCTTTTTGTCCACACCTAATGAAAAAACCCCTTCATTTTATCACTTTTTTACTGTTTAACCTTGAAAAATATGAGTTCAAAGTTGCTGCTAAGAGAAAAAAGCTAAAGCTTAAATCTTTTGATATATTTTCTCCACTTAACTTTGCATGCTATTTAATTTTTTAACATTTTCACTAAGGTTCTTATGCATCATTGCTGCCATGTTTGTGGTAGTCTTAGGATGTTGATGTTCTTTTGGTGCCTTGATCTTGCATGGTAGATCAAATATCTTGTCTTTCATTCTATCATCAAAACAACCCTTTTTTTATGCATTTTTTTATCATGTTTTATCTATTTTCATATGGTTAACACATGTTTAAATGTTTTCACAGTATGCATTAAGTATGTTTATGTATTTTCTTGCATTTGAAGGAGTCTTATAACATAAAAATGTTGTTGATAACTTTAGCATACTCTTAAATATGTTCAAATCACTTTTATGCATCTTATTTGTCATCTCTTTATGCTTTTGTTACCTTTTCCATGTCAAAATATCATCTTTTTGTGTTTTCATATGTAATGCTTGTTTATCTTTATGCATGTTGTATATTATTCATGTTGTTTGTTAAAATGCATGCTTGTTTGTTATAAAAATCCGATTTTCAAAAACAATCGCCAAGTTAAGTTCATGTTACCTCTAATATATAAAGCATAGCATGGATTTGATGTTTTCCCAAAATTGGTCTTTCAATCTTATTGACAAACTAAGCCTTCTAGGTCTGGATTCATGGAATAAAATGCTATTTTTTTGTTAAAGTATTAAGCCTTGATCTTGAGTTCAATACCCTCTTTAGTGACATGGTCAACAAGTTGTTTCATTATCCCAAACTATTTTGGGGTTGTGGAATGAATTCATGAGGCCTATGCTACTTGTCCCTTTCTTTCACGGACATTTAAAACTACTAGGTTCGAGCCTATCCTTGAAAAAAATCAAAAAATCAAATAATCTGCTGTTTTTGTTCTGGCAACATCATATTTTGAGTTTGAAAAATCATTTTTAAGTCATGAATGTTTTTTATTGAATTTTCCATTTTTTTGGTTAAAGGGCAACAAATTACCTTTCCAACAACGTCTTGTTAGTCCTCGGATCATTCCATATGAGAGAGTTATAATTTTTCAAACCTTTGCTATTTAAAACCCCTAGAACCAGTGTGGTATATTTTGTTTGGGCCATTTTGGCCCATTAGATGATTTTTCTAGAATGTTTAAATATTTTTCCTAAAATGCTTACAAAATTTCCTTTTCGAAAAGGTATTGTTCACGATCTAATGATTTGAGATAGGCTTGAAATGATTTTTCAAAGTCCTCCATGTGCTCTTTCTTATACATGCTGCTAGCATCAAGACGGACTTAACTTCAAAACCTAAATTAACCTAGAAAGTGATTTTCTATGATTTTTGGAATATTTTTACATTAAACCTTATGGAGTTATCTTTACAATAATGCCTTATTTACCCCCAATGCCATCGGATGGACCTGGAATAAATTTTGGAAGAGAGATGACATGGTGATATCCTTTGTTTTTAACTCAATTTTTGAAATGGCTTTATAGAGACATTCGAATGTCTCAAAATGAATCTGATTGATTCCCCTACAACACAAGCCCTTTAGACTTGGATCAAGGCTCAAGTCAAAAATATATTTTATACAAGTATTCTATTTTTTATTTTAAAAATCCTTTTGTTTTTAAAAAAGTTTTCTTGTAAAATATTAAAGGCTTGCTTCTTTGGGGATATTCCAACCCCATTACTCTAAGGGGATACTCCAACCCATTTTTCACTAAAAATTTAAATTTTCTCTCTCGAATTTATTTAGGATTTCTAATTATTTTCTTAAATCATCTAAAATTTTCATCTCAGGGGATACTCTAACTGATTACTTCCAGGGGATACTCTAACCCTATTTTTCATTAAAAAAACTTGAATTCTCTTTTTTTTTTTCTAAATTATTCTCATAACTTTATCTTTGGAGATACTCTAACCATATTACTTTGAGGGGATACTCCAACCCTACTTTTACCAAAAAAAATCCAAAAATTTTCTTTTTTCTGAATGCCCAGATTGTTTTAATTAAAATCTTTTTTGTCCCTTAAATTACCATTGAATCCAACCATATCTTAAAGTTGTTACATTGGTTATTCTTTAATAATCAAAGACAACTACAAGATACATTTTGATCATCCTTCCTTTTCATGTGTGTTTACTTTCATGTAATTTATTATATTCTTTTTCATCTTGCTAACACTTTTCTTTTTAAAAGGACCATTATGCATTCATGTTTCAAAACCGCTTTCAAAATTGCAAAGTGATATTCCGTGTCGGTATCTGTCAGTATTCAACATGAAATATCCAAAATTTTAAAATCTAATCCAAAAATTATTTTCTCCAAAATCCCTATGTTCCTCATACCTGCGCGTCGTATAGGTGATATATATTTTCTTTCAAAACCTAGATTTACAATTTTCAAAACTTCATGCTTTAAAGGGAATTATATCTAAATAATGACTAAAATCAATTTAACTGAGACCGAAGTGAGACATAGTTACTAGGTACCAATTTCGGGCGTCGTGGGGGTGCTAATCTTTCCCCATGCATAACAAACTCCCAAACCCAACCAATGAATCTTTGGGCTCTGTAGACCTTGAACCGGTGTTTCGAGCTTCATAACTTAAAATAGCATTTTCAATAGGCATCTGATCCTGCCTAGCCTGTAATGACCGGTGATAACTCTAAGTTTATACCGACTTTGTAATGGCCATTTAAGATTAATTGGATGAGCAATTCACCCGATGATCTCTGTCCCTTTCATATTACTATGCCTAATCCAAATCTTGATCACGGGATTGTTCAAAAGCTCGACCATCACCAACCATCATATATTTTTAAGTCGAGCACACTAAGCCCTTTGAATCGTCTAAAGATTTAATGGCAAGCACGTGGTGACACTTTAGTTTGTCTCTAGTTCATTATATATTAACTTTTAATATCCCATGAATACTCTCACTAAGTCTTACATATTTCTTGAACATTAACCGGTAAATACTCCCACTAATCATAATAAGTCTAAGACCCATTTGCATGGAATTCAATCTTAATAAGAATCAAATTTCAAGTTAATTGGGCTTAAATTAATTAATTGGTATAATTTGATAAACCATGATGTAGAACAATTCTACTAAGATTTATTAAATAAAAGAAATCAAAAGGTATGGCATCCTTATGCCAGCAAAAGTTATATGTTCAAAACATTTATCCTAAAACTTTCTAAAAATCAGTCAATTGAGTTGAAAGCATTAACATCTTATGCTTAAAATAATAAATCATGAAATGAAACTTCTTAATAACTTTGATGCATGAGGCACAAGCCTGATCCATATCATTTGGGTTGCCTTCTTTACCAATTAGTCATCTTCATTGATCTTTTTCCTTGTCTTTATTATTGGTCCTTACAACATGTCAAACATACATAGTACTAAAAGTAAATGACTTTTCGAATTTATGCCTAAGGTAGAAACTTTTTTTTGCTTTTTGTCCTTGATTGATTTAAGGTATTCTTTGCAGTTTCTCCTCTAATGACTGCATTTTTCATAATGATGACAAGTACCTTTATCAATTCTGTCCTTAGCTTTTACTCCACCAAATGGCTTCAAACTCTTTGACCTATTCCTTTTTTATTTTTTTTACTTCTTTTCGGTTCTTTTAGAGGTAGAAATAGGAGAAACCAAGTGGATTGCCTTTTCAATGGTGAGAGACTTTTCTATCGTAGACAACATATTTGGCAATTCTAAAAGAGATGTCTGTAGGTGATTGATGTTAAAGTTTAACACAAATTATGAAAAATTTAGAGGCATAGAGGAAATAACCAAATCAATGGCTAACTCACTGTCCATCGACTAACTTAATAGTTCGAGATAAATGATCTAGCCAATCATCTTTAGCACATAAGTTCTAACAGGTGTACCTTCAGACATCTTGTTTGGAACAATTCATTTGAGATGTCAAACCTCTCAGTGTACCTTTCCTTATCGAACAGTTCCCTAAGGTTTAGGATGATGTCCAGACCTTTAATGCCCTCATGTTACTTTTGGAGATTAAGTGACATGCTAGCCATCATCACACATATGGCCTAAGTGATTATCTCTATGAACTCGGTAGGCATTTTTTTCTTCTTGAGACACATCAAGTCCAATCTTTTTGGGTATGGGCTCCATCAAAGACATAAGCCTGATGCTTTTGTGTTAAAACAATTTTAACATTGCAGAACCAATCAATTAAATTCAACCCAGTCAACTCGTTAACATCTAGTATGCTATGTAGTGACAGATTAGAAGTCATGCTTCTTGTTTATATCCTTTATGAAATCAAAACATATTTAATGTCACTAATATACATAAGATAATCATTCAGTCAGGTTTTAAAACTAGAATGATTATTTCTTATTATTTTTGCATAACAATTGCCCTTAACTATAATATGAGAGCTTTATTATTTGAATCCTCTTAATAAGCTAGCATTCATTTCTTCTTTACATAACCTTGAGTGACTCAACAAATCATACAAGAACTAATTAAGTAGGCAACTTAATTTACCAATTATATCTCTATGCAACTCCTAGATCAGTTAGGTGGAAACCCTTTACCTAAATACATTTTATGTATTTTAGATAACTATTGCCTCTAATATCACTTGGTCAAGTGCGACACATCCGAACCATGCAACATTAGTTGAGTAAAACCCATTAACTATAACTCACATCATTCGAATGGAAGGTACCTTAAGTGACTCAACAAATCACCCTTAGCCAAAACTTGAGCATCTCGTTATAAATAATGGTAGGCATCTAATCATGCTAAGACATGGACTCAATATTTTATGAGGGATTTCTTTTATAACATTATTATTTAAATTTGATTGATTTGCTTTTGATTGCATAGGCATTTATTTCAAGTGCATACATATCATATATATATTTATCAACATAAAATATATCTATCACATGTAAACTACTAGAATGATTATCGACTTTTATCTAAGCTAGTTTCCTTGAGCCATTTGGAAACTAGGTGGTCAATTTCCTAGGGATATCAATAACATATTACATAAGTCTTCATGGTGATTTCCATGGACATTATCTTGGTGCCATCTCCTTTGCATCTTGGAGTTTGTAAATTCTTTAATACAAATCTAATCCTAGATCTTTAACTATGTAACAATTACATAAGTTTGAAGGAACCTCGATAATAAAAAGATAAGGTAGGGTTTGCAGACCCTATTTAAAACTATTCACGGGGAGTAAGGTAAGAAGAGAATTTTACAACTTTGGATAATAAAAAGATAAGGCAGGGTTTGCAGACCCTATTTAAAATTAAATACAAAAATAAATAAAATTAACCGTCCACAACCTAGTCAAACTAAAGCTTAAGTCCATAACCATCCTTCATGCTTTAATAGTTATATCATAATAATAATAATAATGTATAGCTAATATCACATGGCAATCACATGTACACAATGCATGTATAAACAAATTTATAACATTTAATGAAGCATCTATAAGAATTGGCCATAATGATAAAACATATTTAATCCTAGTCTTAATATGGACATTTACAAAACCATCAGGTGATATGTCTCAACAAGGACAAAACTTTATTTGCATACTTAAATTTAGGTTTCTAAAATTAACATATTTAAAGAATTGAAATGAAAGTAACTTATTTAATTAAACAATTTAAGAAAACAAGTTTCCAAATCTTGATTCTTTTAAAACATGTTTATTTAAAGAATCCTAGTTGAATTAAAATTCTTTAAATGTTCCTAATTTTTAGGAACCAAGTTTTATTAGATAACTATTTATCTAATCCAACTTAAACTATTTCATAATTTAAAAAATTTGATTCCTAATTATGTGGGATTTCACTCTGACTAGAAATCTAGCTAGAATGGAAGTAGGACTCTAACAATTAGTGCCTTTAGTTTTTGGTAATCTTTTTGGCCATACCAATAGCCTTTAGCTGCCACCTTTAGATGATGTTTTAGGGTTGTTTCAAGTAATGGGAAATCAGATTAGGTGCTATAGAGAACTGATTCAGGGCTACATTCAAGATGGCATCTTTCTTGCTCTAAATTGCAAGTTACAAGAAAAATTGGGAAATGGCACTACCTTGCCACAAACCCTAGTCTTGATGCCTAACTTTCCACACCTTTGGAGGATGTTTATAAACTAATTTTAGATGATGGAAAATCATTCAAGATTCTGCCCAAGTTCAAACCAAAGCAGCAAACTCAATGGCAATAAATTGCCTTTTAAATCACAAATCACATGGTTATACTTTTAATGGATGTGACATCATCATGTGTTGATTTTTAGCAACCAAGATCCATTCAAGAATCACATATTCTTTGATTAACTGGGTGTTCTAAAGTGTAGCAAACCCATGGAACATTGTCATAAAGATTTCAAGGTGCATAGGAAGTAAGAATACATCTAACAATAGAAAAAAAAAAACCATACCATGCGATTTCATCAAGAACATTCAGGTTTTGAATTTCTTTGTTTTAAATCATATTTCTATAACAAGGAAATATAAAAAAATTTCTTAATGAAATTGTAAATTACAAGAACAGGCCTTCGGATTTCATCAATTCATTGTGCAATTAATCTAAATCAATAAATACTAATTTTTATTAATTATTAAACCTTTTAATAATAATCAGGACACATTCTAAATATGCTTTCTAGAATTAAGAAAATTTATGAAAATTATTCATTAAGTTCTATGGCCCAAAACTTCATAGATCTATACATGTGACATCCGAATGTCAATTATGATGAATTAAACTATATATACTCTATGTAATCCATAAACTATAGGCTCTTGATACCACTTGAAGGGAACTCTTTCCTAGTGAAGTCCAGCCTCATGCAAGTATTGGATTTCAAAAATCATCAATACATAAAGATACATGCACCAAAAATAATAAAAATAGAAATAGCTGGACTTCCTTATGGATCTTTATAGAGGGATTTGCATATTATAAGCTATAAAATTTTAAAACAAGATTTAAACATCCATATGATCAAAGTTACCTTAAGTCAAAATCTAAACAATAAAGCACCAAGAAACTAGTTTTTTGAAAAATTCTTGAAGACCACAAGTAGCACACGTCTCTCACTTCTACTGATTATCCACACAGTTGACCGTTGAAACCTTCTTGAAGTGATGATTCTCTAGTGCTAGCTAGAAGAGTTATCAATCCTTAACCAAAAGGTAATTTTGAATCTTGAATCAAACTAGAACTAAGAAAACAGAATGGAAGAAGTTTGTGCCAACCATAAAATCTCTTAAGAAGATGGCATAAAATAGAGTTTGTTTTCAAGTTGGAATATTTTTTAGAAAAACTAAATTTTATCTTATAAAATATTCTTTCAACATATACAATACCTCTTATCTCAAATTTTTGGTTACAATTTTCTCTTAAAGCCTTTAGGTGATCATATCTATATATACTTGCTCAATCTTATTCCTAGTCAGATTTAAATTGGAATAATTTTGGCTTAATTAAAACTCCCAAAACAAGTAAAATATTCTCCTTGTTTTAGGTTAATTAAATGGTCAACTATTCCTCCCTTTGCTTAGGTAGAATTCCTTTTTCTTATTAGGCTAATCAAATCAACCCAACAAGCTTGGGCTACAAGCATGGATAATGGCATAATGTAGCCAAACTTGTGCTTTCATGAATTTAATCTAATTAATTCAATTTATAAATAATATTTATTTAATAAATATAATTATCAAATAATTATAAAGTATTTAATTTAGACAACCTTTAATTATCAAATATTTATTAAATAATATTTATTTAAATATTAAATAAAAAATTTGGAAACACAAATTAGCTAGTACATACACATCCTTATGGATTTTATCATTATAAAATCTTTAATTTAGTTAAACCTATTTTTAACTTAATTTCAATATTATTTAATATTCATTAACAAATAATTAACATTAAACTAATATTCAAGGGATTATAAACAAATTTTTGAGATAGGAAAATTTAATTCTCAATCAAATCCTCGATGAAATCTTATTTCAACTAGAATTAGTGTTTATCCACTTTTACACTTGATGTCTCAATTTAGACATTATTTTAATAAGATAATCTCATTATTAATGTCTCAATTAGACAAAAAATCTTGATTTCACAAATTCGATTTTTGTCTTAAATAATTAAACTCATTCGATTAAGTCCTTCATTCAAATTACATTTTATTAATTAAGTAATACCTAATTAAATCCTAAATTTAATCCAATAGTTTAACCTTGTTGTGTGTGACCCATAAGGTTTCCAACATATTGGAAATGAATTTAAATAATCTAATTAATCATATTCATAGATCAAGAATGGGATCTAGCAACCCATCATGACCACCCAAATGTTGAAGAGTCATTGTGACCTTATAAAACCTTTCAATAACTAGCCTATTAGTGTAGCACGATCCTTTCACCATATATCCCAAATTGATGATGAGCACGATGCAGTGTCTACCTAAACCTTTATCCATATTAGTTTTTACAACTCATGTTTAATGTTTATGAATCTATGAGGAACTATTCCTTACAATCCAAATATATGATCTACCCAGAAACTTTAATCCAATTAACCGTAGTTAAGAACGCTCGAGATATGTCTCTAATGTCATTTAGAGTGGTGAATATTCTGTGGGTCACTGATTCATCTACCATATGATTTATGTTATACCCAAAACCAACCTACAATAAGCATCCATCTATTATGGACCCATTTATGATGGAACCAAAGCATAACACTCCTCATGTGAGATGACGAGGTATCATAAGTTTGAAGGCTATTGTACATAACTGGCACATGAGAATATATGCCATGGACACTTGACTGACTTATACCAAATAGAGTTCTTATTTGGGCTATTTTTAGTGAACTTGTTTTCATAAAACAAGCACCTTTATGCTATTCCCAAGTATCTCATATACATCAACCTCTATGAGATCAAAGGTTAGCAAGCATCCTATGCATGGAGACTTAGCATATACTCGGCTTTGTATTGTCAATGCCCCATCTTGACAATATAATGACTAAGAATACTTTTAGAAACATGATTTTACTGCATAAGGATCTCATTATCATAATTGATCTACTAACTTTGCAAGGCCACCCTGTGTTTCAAGGGCTTCATCCAATTAGTGTTTGCATGATTCTCAATCATGCCATTAACATGAAGGAAAACCTATGTTACTTTAACTTAGTAACTTGTATATAGTTATTTGACATGTATCCTATGTCCTAATTCAATTAGTTCAAAGGCATACATCAATAGTTCTTATGTGCCAGTCATGTATAATAGTCTTTAGAGTTATGACACAAGTTATCTCGTGTGGAAAGTGTTATACTTAGAGATCATCACAAATGGGTCCATATTTGATGGATACTTATGGTAAGGTGGTTTTATGTATGGCATGAATCATGTGGTTGATGGATGATTAATCCAAAAAGGATTTACCACTCTTAGTGACAATTAGAGACATATCTCGAATGATCCTAACATTGGTTAATTGAATTAAAGTCTTTGGCCATAGCATAAGTGAATTCTAAGAAACCATTTATTGTAGATTCATGAATATTAACCATAAATTGTAAGATCTAACATGGATTGAAGCATAAGTAGACACTAAATCTTGCTTATGCTCAGTTTGAGACATATGGAGAAAGGATTGTACTACTTCGATAGGCTAGTTACTGAAAGGTTTTGATAAGGTCACATTGACTCTTCAATATTTGGATGGTCATGATGGGTTGCTAGATCCCGCTCTTGCTCCATGGATATAAGTATTTATGTCCACTACAAACACATTTGGAACCTAATAGATCACGTACAATGAGATAGATTTGTTGAATTAAATCTGGGATTTAATTAAGTATGGTAAAAATAAATAAAAGGTAATTTTGGATGGATGACTTAATTGAATAGTTTAGTTAAGATTTATTTAAGATAAAACTAGATTGTGAAATGTAGATTTTTTTTGTCTAGTTAAGACATAAAAATAAGATTGTCCTGTTAAAATAATGTTCAAATTGTGATATGCTATATAGAGATGGATAAACACTAGTCCTAGTTAAAATAGGATTTCACCTAGGCAAGGGCTTTGATTGTGAATCTAATTTTTGTCTCATTTCTTGGTTCATAATCCTTTAGAATAATATTGTAATATTAGTTGTTTGATAATTAATATTAGCAAGGTTAAAATTAACTTAAAATAGTTTTAACTAAATTAAGGATTTTATAGAGATAAAATTCATAGGGATGTGTATACTAGCAAATT
This sequence comes from Adansonia madagascariensis, assembly GCA_038381835.1. Taxonomy (NCBI): domain Eukaryota; kingdom Viridiplantae; phylum Streptophyta; class Magnoliopsida; order Malvales; family Malvaceae; genus Adansonia; species Adansonia madagascariensis. The sequence goes on along the minus strand of JBBYHL010473823.1, from coordinate 18,713 downwards.
TAGTGTCTAATTATTTATCTAATTTTATAATTATTGGATAATTATATTTTTTACATAAATATTATTTATATAGATAAATATGGTCTCTAAATTATAGAATTAAACTCATGGCAACATAGTCTGGCTCAATAACCTTTGTTACGCCTAAAGCTTGGTTTATGGTCCAAGCTTGTTGGGCCAATTCCATGGCCTAATTAGGGTAGAGGATTTTGGCTAAAGCATGTGGGAAGGGCTAACCATTTAATTTAAAATACCTAAAAGAAGGTGAAAGAGTTTCACTAGTTTTAGGACTTTTAATTAGGTCAAAACTCGAAAACAAGGTTGTTTAATTTAAAACACCCAAACCAAGGTGCAAGAGTTTTACTTGATTTAGGAGTTTTAATTAGGTCAAAACTCTTTCAAATATCCTAAAGCCAACTAGAAGTTGGATTAAGCTAGTATATAGAGACGTAATAGTTTAGAAAAATTATTGTTCTTTCTTGAACTATTTTTTGAAAGAAAATATTTTTTAAGAGGTTATAAAATATTTCCTCAAGGTTTTTCTTGATTATCACAACCTAATAGCTCTACTTTCTTTAGGGATCCTAAGCTATTTTGCCACCTCCTCCCTTGATATCTTCTTGGTTCTTGTTTGATCAAAGATACATATTTGCCCTTTGGTTGAGGTTTAACAAGCCTTTTAGCTAGCACTAGAGAACCATCAAGCTTTGAGAAGGTTTTAACAAATATTAGTGTAGATTATTATTAGAGATAAGACACGTATGTTGCTCTTGATCTTAGAGATCCTTTTTAGGAAGCCATAGTTGTCACCTCAAGGATCTTTTTGGTTAGTTTTTGTTTTAGATTTCAACATTTCAAAACAAGGTAACCTCACAGTGGATATTTAAATCTTCAAGAAAATGTTAATGTCCATTATATGTAAGTCTTTCCCTAAAGATTCATAGAGAAGATCGGTTGTTTCTATGTTTTTGTCTTCTGCTGCTCTTTTCATAATATTATGTTGATTTTTGAAATCCAACACGTGTAAGGCTAGAATTTATTGGGATTCTCATCCTTTCATAAAGACAATAAATCTGATAAGGTTTAACATATTTCTTTCTAATCCTTATGTTAAGGCCACAATTCCAATCATGTTTGACATGCTTCATTCCAATTATCATGTCTAGTCCATAAATTTGATCAAGTTTGAGACATTGGGAAGCTACATTATTTTTAAAGAAACATATTAAGGATTTTCTTTCAAGATTTTTAGAGAATTTGGTTATATACTAAAGTATTAGGAATGGACTAAAATGGTTTTACCTCATTTCGATAGAACCTTGATGACTGCTAGTACATATAATGTTGTTTATGCTTCATTATACATTCCTAATCAGGCAAGGATAACTACTGGTATATATGATGTTGTTTATGCATCATTAGACACTTCTAATTAAGCCAATGATGATTACTAGTATATTGAATGCTATTTATGCATTATTATACACTTATGATTAGGGCAAGGATGCTACTAGTATATATGATATTATTCATGCATCATTATAAACTTAGGATTAGAGCCAGAATGGCTACTAGTATATATGATGTTGTTTATGTATCATTATACACTTATGATCAGACAATGACATCATTCTCACATTTTATGAGGTTTACTATCTAGTTACTATTAATCTCTATCTTGCTACAAGGGAAGCTACCATTATGATAATTGCATAAGCTATGAGGTTTGATTATTCAATTTTTATAATGAGCTCATTGCATATGCCAAAATAGTCAATTGTAGATAATGACAAAAAAAGTTTTTCTTCAAAACATTTTTGCATCAAGATGATGAAAAATAGAATTTGAACCAAACTTGATGACTGCGGAAGATTCATCAAATATGTTGTTGCATCAAAATGGTAGAAGATAGAGTATACATCAAACTTGACAGCCAAAGAAGATTCATCTAAGATGCTGTATCTAGGTGATGGAAGATAGAGTGTGTGCTGAACTTAATGATCAAGGAAAATTCTTCCAAAATGTTATGGCATCAAGATGGTGGAAGACAAAGTGTGCACCAAACTTGATAAATAGGGAAGATCAATTACCAAAAGATTTTACAATATCAAGACAAAAAATTGTCTTAGAAAAACTTCAAGTGCTTAAGCTTTATCCTAAGACTTGATGTTACTTGAGCATGAAGCTATTGCAAACATGATGTTAGTAAATATGCCCTAAAGTTAATCAAATTGGGGCATACAATCAATAATGCAAACCTATCATTACACTGTAATGACATAAGATTTTCCTTCATGTTAGTGGCATGACTAACAATCATGAAACACTAATTATGCCTTGCAAATGAATTATAAAGAGTTATCATTATAGGATCTTTAAGTATTAAAGTCATGTTCCTAAAACTATTCAAACTCATTTTATTGCCATGACATTTCATTGGCAATGCTTAAAGACTAACACATTTTTGCCTTCTTACTTATGAAGTAAGCAACAATCTCATAGGATAAAGTATAGGGATGCTTCGAATGGCATGCAAGGTTCTTGTTTTATAGAACTTAAAATTACAGAATATTAAATACAATACGTTTATACTCAATACATAAACAAAATTATTATATAATTTTATATTTATATAAATATTTATTAATTTTTAAAATTTTAATTTTAGTAATTTTGTCACAACATAAAAGTAATTATTACAATCGAATTAAAAAATATTTATAAATTATAAAATTTAAAATTCTTTAAATCCATCTAAGCTCGCTCAAATTCGAATCAATCGAATCTAAAATAATTCAAACCCAAAAAAGCCAACATTTGAAATGGTTGAAGCTTGAGATAATCCAAACCCGAAGAAACCCATATTCGAAAATATTCAAACCTGAGATAATTTGAATTCGAAATAAATTTAAACCCAAAATAACTTATATCCAAAAACAATCCAATTTGAGTCTGCCCAAACCTACCCTTTATCACCTCTATTTATAAGTAAGGTTTAGTTAAATGATTTAATTTTAATTTATTCAATGTGCACTTTATAAAGAGCAAATTCAGTATTTTGAAAAAGTAGAAAAAATAATGATAAAATATTATTTGCAGTTTACTTTGATTGTCTGTGTAATTATAGTATTAAACATTTAAACATATATCATCAGCTAATGTGTTTTTTTCATGTCCATTTCAACTCATAGTTAAAATAGTATAGAAAGAGTCCGGTTACAAATTTTTATCATTTTATATTTCCAAACATTTTCCATAGTTTTTGCTACTAAATAATGTAGACATAATTAAAAAGCTCTTAATTGTATACTATAATAATGATCTAAAACATTGATTATGAATATGTAAAACATTGAATACTATATTAATAATTTTTTATGTCATTTTATATTTTCAAACACTTGCATACTCTTATTAACATTGATTCCTATGTAGTTTAAATCACATTATAGAATCAAAATAAAATTTATATGCTTAAAGCTATAATTATCTTTTATAGCATAATTTGTGGGTGAATATTTAAAAATTGTTTATTAGAAGTAAATTTATTTAAATAAGTCAAATTATGAAAGTAACTACATCTTTAAATTTAAGAAAATTAATAATTTCTTGTTCATATCTATGTAAAATGTAAGTCAATTAAAAAATTATAAAAAATAAATATAATTTATTATATGAAATATTTAAAATTTGAAATAAAATAAAATAAAAATAATTAAATATCAGACACATAGTGTTTATTTAAGACTATACACATGTTAAACGAAAAAACAATCCACATTAACGAAAAACCATAAAATATGTTGCATAAATAATAAACCAAAATTTTAAAAATGAAAACAATAATGATTATATATATATATATGAAAAAAATAAAAAAACTAGCGTATTTTAAGCTTGTTATGTAATAATTTTACAAATAATTCAAACAATTTGAATTAATTTAATAATAAAATGAAAATTATAGATAAAATATTAATAAAGGATTAAATTATAAAAAAACGAAAGAAATATAGAAATAAAACATGCACAAATGAATCTCTATGTGTAATTTGTATCCACAATTAATACAATTAATTCAAACAATTTGAATTAATTTAATAATAAAATGAAAATTATAGATAAAATATTAATAAAGGATCAAATTATAAAAAAACAAAAGAAACATAGAAATAAAAGATGCATAGATGGATCTCTATGTGTAATTTGTATGCATAATTAATACAATTAATAAAGGTCATTATTATCTTTTGAAACTATTTTAGGAAAGAATCTTTTAAATTAATTTTGTATGCAATAATCGAATGAAAATTAAAATGTAAATCAATTAAAAATGTCAAAATAAATAATGTTAATTTGTTATATAAAATATTTTACATTAAGTAATCAAAAAATTTAAATGAAGAACGCCTGACATTTATTTAAGACTCTACATGCGTTAATAGAATAGAAAAGGCTTAGAAGGATAGGTGAGTTGAAAGTGGGCCGGTTATGTAGAATGTTGTTAATGCGTGTGACCAGCTATGATTGCGGCATAACGAACTATTCCAAGAATGAAAGGCGAGTATTCAAAGACTCAATAAAGAACTAAAAAGTATCAAAGAGGAGCAGCCAACTGATGCTATTTTAACCAGAGCAAAAATTATATAAGAGGCCCTAAATTAAACAATTTATAGAGAATAAAGCTATTGGGCACTGAGATCTCAGGTTAATTAGTTGCACAAAAGTAATCTTAACACTGCCTTCTTTCATGCAAAAGCATCTCTTAAAAGGAAGAATACTACCATTAAAGGCCTCGAAGGTGAGAATAGAGATTGGAGAGAAAATGAGCAAAGGATTAGAGACATAGCTACCAAGTCCAACAACTATTTGAGTCCCAGGGTAGTAATCTATATTCTGACATCCTGCAGGGGGTTAACTGATGGATTACGGATGACATGAATTCCTTTCTTATTATGAAGTTTAGAGCAAGTGAGATTACTAATGCCATTAAAGAAATGCACCTTACAAAAGCACTTGGCCTTGAAGGAATGCTGGCTCTGTTTTACCAACACCATTGGCATATCATTGGTAATAATGTTATTCAATTTTGCTTAGAGTTTTTTAATGGTCATGGCAGAATTGATGTGTGAACCATACTCATATAGTTCTGATCCCTAAGATTAAAAAATCTAGGCGGATAACATAATTCAGACCTATTGGTCTTTGTAATATACTTTATAAAATTCTTGCCAAAGTTTTAGTTAACATGTTTAAACAAGTTTTGCATATATGCATCGACATGGGCCAAAGCACTTTCATCCTTGGCAGACCAATTACCGATAGCGTGTTGGTAGCCTATAAGTTACTCCAGAGTCTCAAGAATAAAAGAGGAGGGGAAAAATTATACCAAAGCTTAAGAAGAAAAAAAACTATGATAGGGTTAAATGGTAATTTTTAAAAAGATGAAGAAGAACCTTGGGTTTTATCATAAGTGGGTGAACTTAATTATGACTAGTATCTCTTTTGGTTTTTTACTCTCTAGTTGTTAATGACAATATCACTAATACCCTTTATCTTAAGAAAGAACTCCAATAAAGAGATATTCTTTCTCTATATCCTTTTTTTATTTGTAATGAAGGTCTATCAGTTCTCTTATAATAAAGAAGAAAAGAACAAAGGTGTACAAGCTAGTAGGAATAGATCTCAAATCACACATTTTTTCTTTGCAGATGACAACCTAATCTTTACCTGAGCCAATATTGAGGAAAATGTAATTTTAAAAGATATTATGAAAAAATACAAAGATGTTTCAAAGAAGCAGATTAACTTCAATAAATCTACTATATTCTATAGTTCCAATGTAGAGCATAGTCTAAAAGATTCACTATAACAATTATTTAAGGTAAAAGTCATAAATACCTTGAAAAGTATCTAAAGTTTTCCACCATTATCAGTATGGGAAAAAAAAAGGCATTTAGGGAGTTAACTGATAAGCTAAAGGGCAAACTAAGGAATTAAAGCTCTAGATGCATGTTTCAAAAAAGGAAAAAGGTGCTTAATAAATCAGTTCTATAAGCAATCTTGACATACACGAAGAATTATTACAAGTTGTTGAAGACTTTATGCCTAGAACTAAATAGCATTTTTAGCGACTATTAGTGGGCAACAAGTAAAGACAATAGTAGGATTCATTGGAAGTCGTGGTAGTATATGTACTTACCAAAAGATAATAGAAGACTAAGATTCAAGAACATGGGCATTCAACATGGCTATCTTAAGAATACAAGGGTAGAGATTGCTCAAATGCACCTATTCTCTTATCCATAAGGTGTTGAAGGCTAAGTATTTTCCAGAAACTTATTTTATGAATATAGGTCTTAGATGTAACACATTACTGACATGGAAGAGCACATGGAAAGCTAAAGGCCTTTTAAAGAAGGCAATGAGGTAAAGAGTTAGGAATGAATAATCAATTAAGATTTTGGGAGGACCATTAAATGCCATAATCCTTAGATTTCTATATATGCACTATCGAGATTTGAATGACAGAAGAGAATTAGTTATGAGTTTAAATATGATAAGAAGGGGGTTATGGAATGCCTTGATCAGGAACTTGTTTAACAAACAGGAAACAGATGACATATGCACAATCCCTATCCGTAAACATGGTGGCAAGGATACCATTTTCTGACACTTTGACAAGAGTGAAAGATATATAGTTATGAAAAACCTATTTTGTCCAAGCCACTAATTGATTTTTTTCTTAGTTTTAGGGGTTAGATGGAATTTTCTAGCTTTGGGTCCTCCTAGATAAGTTAGATATGATAGAAAGGTCCAATTGAAGTGTTGGTTGGTTTCCATGAGTTTAGTTTAACACAAAAAGGCATCTGAGCTTAATTATCCAATTTAAAGGGTGGCTGTTGAGTTTAGAAAATCGAGACCCAGGTTTTAAAAATTTAAGAATGTCAAGAGTTGAATGGTGTAGGCCTCTTGAGAGAATTAGAGTGTTCATTAATAATATTTAGATGGAAAAGAAACTTATTTTAAAAGTTGAAATCAAAAGTCAACATAAGGGCAAAAGTCAATTATAGGCAAAATCAACTGTAAAAAGAAAACTTTTTAGGCTAAAGTTAGATTTTGAACTTGGAAGAATTCTACAGTTCAGATTTCAAAATTGATTAAACCATAATGAAATTGAACATTGACTTTTAGGTCAAGAAAGTGTAATTAGGACTGGGTCATGAAATGACCTTAGGAATTTAAAGTGTCAAGACCAAGGGCTTAATCCGGGAGGTCGAAGATAAAATATTTAGACTTTTTTTAGAGAAAGTCATTATGACAAATTTTTGCTACAAGATGGAACATTCAATGGCTCTTTTACATAGACAAATCTGGGTCAATTGAATAGAATAAAAAGTTGTACATAGATTAGTATAAAAATCACGCGATGGCTAAATTTCCCATGTGATTAATATGTAAATTTTAATCATCCATTCATTAAGGGTACTAATGTCATTTTCCCTAAATTAGTTAAGAGGTTAGTGATTAAACTAAGATCACCCTAGGGTTATTAAAGGTTAAATACCAACTTTAGGGCCTATAAATGAGGATTGTCATCTATAATTTTGTAACTTTTAAACTCTTAAAAATTCTAAAAGATCAAGAATATTCATTTTTTATTAAGCTCTCATCATTTTTGGGAGAAGAACGTGCTTCGAGTAGGTATAATTTCTTATTTTTCTCTTTAATTTCAACCTAATTTCATGATTGAAGTGATTGATTCATGTTTTTTTATGCTTAATTGAGTTTTAGCCATGGTATTAGCATCTTCTATAGCATTTGACCATCTTGAATCTTGATGCTATGATGTTTTTATTTGATTTTCAGGTATAATTTACTTGATTTCATGTTATTCTAAGCATGATTGAGTGATTAGTTGCTGAAATTTAACATGAGATTATGTTTAGAGAACTTAGCCTGCATTTGAATAGGATGATATTTCTAGATCTATGTTTCAACCAACCTCATTTCTTAGGATTCTGACGATTTAAGTTTTGTTGAGCTAGGATTTGATGATATTGAGCTAAAATTTCAAAGTTTGGATGATAAAATCATGATTCTCTAGCTTAGATGAGTTGTTCGAACATGAGGAAAAGAAGAATCCAAGTTCTGCTAGCTTAGGTAATGTAGATCATAAGCTTAATTAATTTAATTTTGTATGATCCTGTTAATTTTTGTTAGCTTGAGCTAATCTAAGTAAATAAAACTTGAGTCTAGTGCCAAATGAAGAAATTATAAATTTTTGAACTTGTAGAAGCAGTCGAACAACCTAGAAAATCTTTAGGTTTAATCGTGGTGAAATTAAGGTGAGCTTGAGTGCGCTTCACATAATTGATGTTTAATTGGTGAAAACTAGATTAATTAGGTTGAATTGAACTTGAGTAAGCTAGAATTTATGCTCTATTGAATAAATTTGTAATCTTGCTTACAAATTAATACGCTTAAATGTTTGAAAGCATGTTTTGATTGTTAATCATGTTGATTGAATCCAAGCTTTTTTTATGCTTGATTGTTAAATAACGAGAATTTATAAGAATTAATGTTTAGAGGACCGTGAATAATTCAGCTAAGGTTGTTTTGTGTTTAGAATAGGTTTTATGGATGATTAGTTGCTAGAACCATAGGTGAGTATTCTATATGTTTGACAAAATGCATGTTAGGGTTTTTAAAATGTGTAAAACCTTGTTTTCATAAAAGATTCCTTAAGGGCAAGCTTTGGCTCACTTAATCAATAGGTGATCAAGGCTTGAATTTATTTAGTAAGCTTTTTAATGTGTAACTTATATTAAATAAAATGGCAATTTAGAGCTGACTGGTAGCAATAAAAATGTTTCTAATTATTTTCAAGTGTTTGGTTGAGTTTAAACTTGGTGAGCCTTAAGGTGGCCATTAAGTAATGTTTAGGTTAGTTAAATTTTGTTTCTTGGAGTCCATTGTTTACTGGTTATAGCATATAAGTGAGTGGCATTGGTGTGCCATTCACTTGCTAAGAATAAATAATAAGAAATTAAAGCGATAAAAGCGGAGACATTAGTGTGACTCAAAGCATATCACCAACATTGTAAAACATAGTTCTAGGCCTTGGCACTTAGAAGTCTTTGTTGTTTCCTCATATAGAACATTTGTTAAGTCTATTTGGTCTTACTGTTGGACATTCAAATGTTTGGAAACATGCTTTAAAATTTTGACAAAAGGTTTTATGATTACAAGTTTAGTCCGAACTACTGTTCCAGTTTAGCACTGCAGTCTAAAAAAAAGATACATTTTGATTATATTATATTATGGATTTTTGTTATTTTTTTTCTTGTAATCATCATTGCTTGGGTTGTGTAATAGGCTACTAAAACATTTAATTTCATGATCAAACAAATATGGAAAAATTCTAGAACCTAAGCTATTCGCATTGCTCAATTTCAATGCTTGATTAGTATTACAAACTATTTTTTGTATTTTCTCACATTTTTAGATGAAAATAGAATGAATAAGCTTTCCAATCATGTATGGGTTGTTTAGTGGATATTCTAGAAGAATCAGGAAGAAAATCTAGAAAGTGAGTTGGTCGGACATGTTGTGTGGTGCAATAGTGTATGATTAAAAAATTTATGTGACAACCAAAATGATTCTTTGTCGTTTTCTAGATATTTTTAGGTTAAAGTATAGTGAGTTAGCATTCATTAGAATTTGGTTTGGTGATTTTATGTGTTGCAAATTATCATGAATAAATTCAAAGAGCTTGAAAGGTCAAATCTATCCCTGTTTCAATTTTCTTTAAGTTTGGTATCTACTATTCTAAGGCATTCAAATGCCTTGAATTGATTTTGGAAGTCATATTAGGTTTTAGACAGGTCTAGAAGTGTCCTATAGAAGGTCCTTACTGTCTCACATTAAAGCTTATAAGTTGAATTAAATAAGGTTGATTTTTAATTTTGTTTTCAAAGATGTGATTTATTTAATTTAGTCCAAGTGTGCTATTTTTGTGATTTCTTTTAACTGGAGTCAAAATTGATAAAAAGATACTTAAAATGGAGTCAATGAGTATTTTTGGAGTGAAGCATTTTTGTGAAATTTTTTCCTTATAAATGGGTTTTGCTAAGAATCAATTGTAAATCAAAACTAGTCCCAATAAGAGTCTAGGATACATTTTTTGTTGATATTTGTTTGATTTGGAATAAATAAAAGGGGGATTATGATTGAACATATATGATTAAAGGAAAAAAAACAAAATTCAATACGTGTGATTAGTTGGTGTCAATTATTAGGCATCACAAAAAGGATCGTGCTCTTATTTGTGGTGTAACTGACTACCAAGCTCAACTTTATAGGTCTCTGGTACGCAAATCATAAAATTATTCCTTTAGAGTTTCATAACTCATTAATGGATGGTTTTAATAAGTGACCAATCATACCTAGCCAAAAAAGTTCTATGGCAACTTCTTAACCCAACCATTCTTGTATTATAGTATGAGAGGTTCAGACGAGTGATTTGTTTGACTGGCTGGGGCCCTATGATGATTCAAATTATTGTCTGCTCTAATTTATTAAAGTTCATATCTTGATATGTTACGATAGCTTTTTGGTGAGTCTACTAAGGACATTAAAGAGTCAGGCCTCAAAATAGTCGCACGTTATTCGAGTTTTAATTTTTTTCTCAGTTTTAGTCGATATTCAATTATAATCCCCTTGATATTTACCATTAAGGTTGTTGGATTAATTGATTGATTGATTATTATGATATTATTACGTTCACTAACCATGTTGCAACACTTCAATAAAAATCCAATGGTGCACTCACTGATAAAAAGAAGCTAAATGATTAATATATATATATATCTCGGATAACGAAGTGAGATCCAAGTTTGGAGCTTTTCATGGCACACATTGCATTAGCATATGCATTAGACTCTCTACCAAGTACCATTTAAGAGGAGACATAAGACCTGTTTTAGGATATATGGTGCTATTTACCGATTGCATGATTAATAATCCATATAGTCAGCCAAAGCCCTTGGGCTTTATTGCTTTTACTTTTGTGATTCATCTGTATAAACAGGAGCAGTGTACTTGATTTGATTAAACCCTTTTTGCCAAGCCTGCGATGGGCCTAAGATCGAGATCCATGGCTATCTTTACCAGGTAAGAGGAATGATTTAAGGACCGTGTGCGTTAGAGGTCATCTTAAGCATGTGTACAATGAGCCATAGAAGCCAAACTCAGCTAACCATACTAAAAGTTTAAAAGAATCCAAAGCTTAGTTACAATTAGGAAATGCTTCAAACCTTATCTTGCTTTATTTTTTTTAGTCTAAATCTTGAGTGGTGTTGAAAGAACCTTATCACTCAAGATATTTATTGTCTCATGATACAAGTTTACGTTTACATTTGATTATAAATCATTGTTTGGCTATCGAGTTGGTGGCTAAAATGTGTCCTAAAAGTAAAAAACTGAGCTAAGGTGAATACACACTTTGGAGTTTTGCATCATGAAAGTTATAGTGTTAAAACATTCAAATGTATTGTTACACTATGGACTGATGGCTAATGTGACACTAGAAGCATCGTGATAGCTCAATTTTGAGAAAAGAGTCTTAAACGGAATTAATGCCCTAAATTAGGATCATGCATCCACAAGGCTAGTCCTTTAGAGTTCAGTTATAGGGTACATACCAAATTCTAAAATTATGTGTCCCTTCGATTCTAAAAGGTTGCGAAACCTAAGAACAAATCTTTTGGGACCATTTGATATATATGAATTTTTTATATGATTAATCTATGATTTTGTTTTCCTTGTATGTTTGTTTTGCATGCATTTTAGTATCATCATGAGTGCATCTGAAGGTTATCGGTATAAAAGGGACAGTGTCCATCCTAAAAGTCATCCAGTATGAGGGAACATATGGTCTTGGTAAAAAAAAGTATTCCATAGTAAAGATTGGTCAGAAGAGATTTAAAAGCAACATGGCAATGCTTTGAAAGTCAAGTATGTCTTAGCATTTCCAATTAGAGTCGATATTGGGTTTCGATAGAATGACTTGTTAGATTTATAGGCCATATAGGATTAGTGGAGCATTATCGAGAAAGATTTATTTGCCCAAATGTATGGAGATATAGCACTATCGGTTCATGTTCGGATAGACGAGGGGTTGCTTTGAGCTATGGTGCAATTTTGGAATTTGGGAGATTGATGATTCACTTTTAATAGGAAGGATATGGTCTCGACAATTGAAAAGTATGCCACCTTGTTACATATTGAGTGTACCATTCCGATTGAATGTTTATTGAGGAGTCCAACCCATGAACATTGAAAAAATGATTGGCCAATATTACCAAAGCATTTGAGACTTAGATTAGGGCATATGTAGTCTGAAAAGGTCAGAGTGATTATAAATCATGGCATAGGTTACGAGATTAGATGGATGATTGCTTAGACATGGAAAAGAAAAAGGATATCTTTGCATTGGCTATCTATGGATTAGCAATATTCCCTATGACTCTAGGTATATTAATGTAGTGGTGGTAGATTTCTTTGATCGATTAAGGTAAAATATCAACCCCTCTATGGTGATTCTAGTGGAGATGATACAATCCTTAAACTTTTGCAAAAGAAAAGCTGAAAGTAAATTCCTCGGATATGCCTCGATGCTGCAAATATGGTTCTATAGTCACTTTTGGAAAGATGCAAAAGCCGATATCCAAATGTGTACAAGGTCATTTCACCTATTGCCAAGTTCCTTAGAAAAGATTGGCCAAGTGATTACATCAAGGATCATTGGCTATCGGTGTTTCAAAACTTGAAAAAGGATTATGTTACACAGAGAGCACCATGGATGTTTTCTCAAGTTATGCTATATTGATGCAGACACCAACATTGGCTAACTTTGCTAGGTATCTTGAGAAGTATTGGTTATGCTTCTTTGTTACTTTGGAGGCAGTTTAAGTCTCAACAGTTCATTCCTTTAACTCATGATCTAGTTGAGTTCAATTTTGTTTATGGAGGAAATGGTTAGATAAAGAGAATATAAGCTCTGACCGATGAATAAAGATAGACTTATCACATGTAATTAGCTCGATATTAGGATGATTTAACTTTGGCTTGTGAGGTTAGGAAAGATAATTAGGTTAATAATATTGTTTTGCTTTCGAATAAAAAAATGGTTTTTCTGATACGAGAGTTGTTGTCTGATGTTGAGCTATTGAAGAAAGAATATGAGCTGGTGTAGGTAGCATTCCACTCAGAGATTGATCAGTTAGAAGTTGAAAATAGGCAATCAAAGTGTGATCAGGTTGTATGTGAGTGGCAATTGAAAAGGCTTCATAAGAGGAAAGATGATGCTAAGCGAGGTATCAAAGAATCACACCAGAATAACAAATGACTCAGGTTGTTCTTAAAAAACCTGGGGTCAGTAAATAGTTTGAAAAGTAAGAATCCAAGGTGGCAAAGTTGAACAAGAAGGTGGACTAGTGGAGCCAACAGAAATGCAAAATGGGTAGCCAAGCTTTTGGATAGCTAGTTAGTGAGCCAAAAAAAAGAATGATTATGCTCTTGCTTGATTATAGGTTTAGAGTGACATTAAGATAGAACTCGGATCTTCATTAGTACCCGATTTTCCCATCAAGAAAGAAGAGCGAAAATAAAGCATTATCCAGATGGATGGATAAAACTAGAGAAGGTCTTATTTTTTGTTAGAGGATGTAATTTAAATGGTTTTTGTATTAAATGGATACCTAAACTCAATTTTCTTGATACAATAACTAATATGGATGTAAATGGCAATTTTATATTGAAGCTATTGACTTAGCCAATCCCTTCGACATGTTTGTATATTATTCATGTCATTGCATTCACACTAACTTATTCATTTTTATGTGTGCATTTGCATTCATGTCATAGTATGTAGAAAAATGACAACATAGGATTCTAAAATCTGGTGTCATTCTCTAAGGGAAGAAATTACGAACATAGGGAAAATAATGAAGTTACCCATTCAAAGGATTTATAATACTTGTTCCTGTCTTAGGAATATGGAGATCGATTTAGTAAGTAGGATGGAAAAGATAATGAAAGCACAAAAAAGGATGATGAAGGGTCAAGAACAACTTAGGTTGCAACTAAACAATATCATGGAATTGATGACATTAGTCACTAAAAGGAAAGAGCAAGTTAGAGGCTTGGGTTCTCAAACAAAAGATGCTAACCCTAAGGAAATATCTAATGAGCTTATGAATTATGCATGGATAGAAAGTATGATGCCTCCGATTCAAATGTCTTAAACTCTACATTCTAGTGGAATTGCTCTTATGATGTATGGACATCTCAAAGTTGCAATGCCATTGGTGACTATTGATAAGAGGTTAAATATAGGATCAACTTTGGAAAACCTGTTGGTCTTGACCTCGATGAGTTTGCTAAGGTAGATAAGCTTATGATGAAAACATTTAACCCTATTGAAAAGGAATAGATGCAATTACAGGTCATAAAAAAGAGACTAAGAGCCATAGAAGGAATAGATAAGTTTGGAGTGGTGGATGCTATGGAATTGGATTTAATGTCTAGGCTAGTTATTCCTTCAAAGTTTAAAACACTCGAGTTTGAGAAGTTTAATGGTATTATATGCCCATCTGCTCATATCAAGATGTATTGCTACAAGATGGTAGGGTCTAAGAACAATGAGAAATTGTTGATCTATTAGTTCCAAGATAGCTTAACTGATGTTGTTGCCATGTAGTATGTATAGTTGGATAAGGCCAAAATTAATATTTGATTATATTTAGTACTGGCTTTCTTGGAGCAATATAAGCATGTCATAGATTGGGCACCTGATCAGTTGTCATTGCATAATATAGAGAAGAAGTCTAATGAAAGTTTTAGACAATATGCTCAAAGCTAGAGGGAAGAGGTTGTTCTTTTAATGGAAAAGGAGATGACGATAATTTTCATTACTACTTTGAAAGCTCCATTTATGAGAGGTTGTTTGGTAATGGCACTAAGAATTTTATAGATATGATGCTATACAGAGAGATGATCAAGTGTGCAATTAAAAGTGGCAAGATGTAAAATAAAAAATCTTTGGGATATAAGTAGCCAACCTCAGCTAAAATGAAGGAGAATGAAGCTAATGTTGTTAGCATTGATAACAGCCCATCTGTGAACCTTGTACCCTACTATCCATACTGCCTGTCGCCATGTGCTTGACCCTTAAGACTTTAGATGATCCGAAAGGCATAGCACGCTCGACTTAAACATAAATGATGCTTGGCTATGGTCGGGCCTTTGAGCTATCCCTTAATTAGGATTTGGATTAGGCGTGATGATATGGAGGGTATACGGATCATTGGATGAGTCGCTCATCCAACTAGACTCGAATGGCCACCACAAAGTGGCCATAAACTTGGAGTCACCACTGATCATTTTAGGCTAGGCAAGATCGGATGCGTATGGAAAACAATATTACGAGTTACAAATCTCGAAACAATGAGTTCAAGGTCTTTGAAGTCCAAAGATTCATTGGTTGGGCTCAAGAATTGGTTACGCATAGGGAAAGACTAGCATCCCTATGACTCCCGAAATCGGTACCTACTAACTATATCTCACTTTGGTCTCGATTAAATTGGTTCCATTTGGTCTCTATTTATATATAATCCTTTTTAATGCATGAAGTTTTGGAAAATGTGAATCCGAGGTTTTTTATTAAGAAAAATTAGATCACCTATACACCTCAGAGATATGAGGAACATAGGGATTTGTTTTATGAAAACGATGTCCAGATTGGATTTTTAAAATTGGATGTTTTGTATTAGGCACTGAGAGATACCAACACAAAACATCCCTTTTAAATTTCATTAGAAAATGAATTTTAAATATGAATGCACAATAACATGACAAAAGGAAACAAGTTAGCGAGGCGAGAAATAAGAAATATAATAATATCATAAACAAGCAATCACAAACAAAAGAATATAAAAAAGGATGGGCGATCGAAATGTATCTCATAATTTTAAAGATAGGTCTAGATTCAATGGTAATTTAAAGAATAAAGACAATTTTTATCAAAATAGTTTGAAGCATCCAACAGGGCAAAAATTTTAAGTTTTTGAGGTAAAACAGGGTTAGAGTATCCCCTCGGAGAAGTGGGGTTAGTGTGGCCCCTAAAATAAAGTTATAAAAATAGTTAGGAATGAAGAAAAATTATATATATATTTTAAAATAGGGTTGGAGTATCCTCTCAGTGTAGTGGGGTTGAAGTATCCCCAAAGTTAAGAAAACATTTAAGAACAAGGAGAAAATTTTAATTTTTTAATTAAAAATAGGGTTAGAGTTTACCCTTTAGAATAATGGAGTTAGAGTATCTTCACTAGTGAAAATTTTAATATGAAATCCTATTTTTTGTATTTTAATCTTGATCTGAATCAAAAGGGGTTGATGCTATGGGGGAATCCACCAGAGACATTTTCGAGAGATTCGAACGTCTGAAAAAAAGGGATTCAAAAATTAGGTTGAAAACAAGGGACTACATCATGTCATCTCTGTTTCTAGATTTTGTTCAGGTGCATCTGAAGACTTCATAGGGTAAATAAGATACCGTTGGAAAGTTAACTCAACAAGGTTTAATATAAAAATATTCCAAAAATTCTAGAAAATCACCTTCTTGGTGGAATTAATTTTTGAAGTTAGGTTTGTCTCAGCACTGGTAGCATGTACAATTAAAAGGGCATGATGTATTTCAAAAAATCATTCTAAGCTTATCCGAGATCATTAGATCATGGATAATACCTTTTCGAAAAGAGAATTTTGTGAATGTTTTGGAAAAATATCTGAAAATTTCGTAAAAATCATTTGATGGGTCGGGATTGCCCAAAATAGAATGTTAAATGCTAGTTTAAGGGGTTTCGGCTAGCAAAGGTTCTAAAACTCATAACTCCCTTGTCTAGGATGATCTGAGGGCAAATAAGCAATCATTAGAAAGGTAATTCGATGCTCTTTAAAGGAAAAATATTGGAAAAATCAAGGGAAATATTTTATGGTTCAAAAATGATTTTTCAAGTGTGAACTGCAGTGCTACCAAAGCAAAAACAAGGGGATTATTCGATATTCTGGTTTTTTGAAGTTACGATTTTTTTCAAAGATAGGCTTAAGTTTAGGACATCCGAACGTCCGTGACAAAATGTAACGCGGCCTTTGCAAGTTCATTCCACAATCTTGAAGTAGTTTGGGATGATGGAAGAACCCGTTGACCATGTCACAAAAAGTAACACGAGACTCAAGATCAAGGATTAATATTAAAAAGGATTTCTTTTCTTTTTTTTTTTTTTGAAAAATGAACTTATTTTACATGAATCCAAAGCTGAAATGTTGATTTGCCTCCAAGATCAAGAAACCAATTTGATGAAAACATTAAACCCACGCTACTCTTTATCTATTAAAGGTAACATGAACTTAACTTGGGGATATTCTAAAAATCAGTTTGTAAGATACAAGCAGGCATTTTAATGGAGATATCATGAACAAAATATAGCACATATAAAGATAAAAATGGATTAAACATGCAAAGATGATATTTAGACATGAAAATGTGTGACATAAATTCAAGAAGATGACAAATAATGTGCATGGAGACAATATGAACATGTCTAAGCAAGGGGATGATGCTGGAGTTGTTAAGACAAGATTTTATTTCATAAGATTCCTTAAAACACCAGAAAAGGCTTGAACATACCTAAGACATGTCAAGGTGACCACTTAAATATGTAATGGATATGTGAATATGGAAAAAACATGGCAAAACATGCATGAACAGAGGTTGTGTAATAATGAAAATGAAGCATGGTAAGTTTATATATCTAACATCAAGATGTCAAAAGGTTCATCAAGATCCTAGGACTATCACAACTAAGGCAACAAAGATGCATGGAAGTATTAGGAGGGTCATGGCAACATGAACGGTTCACTAAAATAATATGAATGATCAAAAGAGAAAGTACATGGAACAAGGTAAAAAATATACCAACAAAAGCTTAAAGTTTCTTCCTTCTTAAAAGTATAAACTTTAAGCTCAGTTTCTTCCCTCTTTTAGCTATTGTTTAGTAAGAAAACGGTGAAAGGAAAAAGCTTTTTGATAATGTGGTTGTTGATGGGGTGTTTTAGGGATGAAAATATATGAAAGGTTGAGTTTTTGAAGGTGTTCTGGTGGCAGTTTGAGGGAGCTATAAGAATGGAGGTTGGTTAATGGTGAAAGGCAATCGACTAGTGTTTTTGGTGAACTTTTGGAGCTAAAGTTGCTAGAGGATTTGTGGGGATGGGTGAAGAGTTTTCTAGGATTACTAGAGAGCTTTTTTTGATAGCTAAAAGGTTTTTTTCTGAGATAGCTGGTTGTGTCCTCTTGATTCAATGTTCAGCCTTCATTTTAGAAGACAATGCAAATGACATTTTTTATTTTTGTCCCTTCTGCACCAGAAGGCATCTCCAGCTACCATGCTCAGTTGACTCTATTTTTATCGGTTTTGCCATGCTTAGCAAGGAGGCATAAAGGCTGTGAAAGCTTGCAACTGGAGATATGCCTGACACAACCTCTTACACCCATATATCTTATGAAAGTGACCATTGTCATTAATTGTTTGGACTCTAAAAATTTGTTAGAATCCATTAATGAACCCATAGTTGAGGTTTGCAATGTTTTA
>JBBYHL010473770.1:0-13345 GCA_038381835.1 Adansonia madagascariensis | reverse complement strand
AGCTAAAATATTTATTAGAAGTAAAAGGGATTACAAAATAAAACAAGAAATGGAATTAAATTTTAAGTCAAGCCATATCTCTCTCTCTCTCTCTCTCTATATAAACACACACACCCCCGTGTAAATTAAAATTTATATTGACTGAAACAAAAGCATTGTTATACCACCAAAAAATTTTAGGTATAGACTACACAAACTTACAATAAAGCTAGTCAACCCCTCGTTATGATTATGATGCAGATTCTATAAGAATTAAAAATATACTTCTAGCCATCGTTAATCAAGAACGTGATCTCACTCCAAGTATACAAAGACAAAAACCTTATATAAGTCTTTTAGTTTATTTTCTTTTCTTAATAATTACATTATGATAGCGTACAAGCAATTTATATAGAATAGACTATGGATCTATACTAGAAAACTAATTAGAGTTGTATCTTAACATTAAGAAGTATGTATTCTAATCAATTACTAAAGTATAGTTTAACTCTTACCACTAAAATAGTTAATCTAAATAGGATTTACTAGATAATATCACTTTAATATTAATTAAAATATTTATCTTGGTCCGCTTAATTATCATATAGCCCATATAAAGTCCAACATTCTCCCACTTGACCCATATGATAAACCAAAAACTTAAATAGGTAATAATTAAATCCAAAACTTTAATATGGCCATAAGTTACTCTAGCCTAACTCTCACTCAATTAAACATTCACATAACACGAATCATGGTACTAGCATTCTAAAACGAATATTCTCTTCCATGTATTACAATGCATGATCATGAGATAATACTCTATGAATGAATTTGCTATAATCATTCAAGGTCTACTTGACATCTAAACTTTATGTGCACAAAATGAAACATGTCTATAAACTCTAAGAATGTGAAATTAACAAAATCAAAGAAACCAAAATACATCTTGACAGAATTTAACTAGCCCCATCTGATCCACATGAATTTTAAACTACTTTGTTGACAATGCTTTAGTCATGGGATCTTCTATCATTAAATCTGTACCGATGTGTTGGATATCCACTTCTTGCTTCTTTATAGAGTCTCTGACAACAAGCTACTTATATCTGTTTGCTTGCTGTGGCTCCCATGTTATCATTATTAGAAAAGCATACTGCATAAAAGTTATCACAATAGATCTTTAATTGCCTTGTTGACAACTCTTAACCTAGAGATAAAATATCTCAATCTTATTGCCTATGATATTAATTTATGACATAATTCCTTTGGCAGCTTTCATAGTCTAAGGCCAAGGTGGCAGCTTTCATAGTCTAAGGCCAAGGTTACTTTAATATCTGCCAAGCATTTCTACTATAAACTTTATGTCAAGTTTCATATAAACTTAATCATATATAAGGCCCAATAATATATGCATATGTAATGCCTTTCACATGCTATTTTTCTAAATTATTTGGAGATATTGGCTCAAATTGAAATATGTTCTTCATAATTTATGCCCTTATAGGTAAATAGCTTTGCATCCTAATTCTTCTAAAAACTATCTTGATATAGGCTTCCTTAAGTAGACTTAATGTCTTTTCAGACCTATCTTTATGAATCTTTATGCTTATGACATATGAAGTTTCACCCAAATTTTTCTTAGCAAAGTTTTGAGAAAGAAAACCTTTGTCTCATATAAAAAAGCCAAATCACTTCTTGCAAGGAGAATATCACCAACATATAAGAATAAAATTATGACTTTACTCCTACTGACTTTAAGGTATAAACAATGATCAAGAACATTTTTGGTAAAGCAAATTGACGTCCCAACATTGTTAAACTTTACATACCATTAGTGGGATGCTTGTTTTAGCCTATATATTGATCTTTCAAAGAAACTTTCAAGTAGAATCATGTATACCTCTTTTCAAGATCCATATTCAAGCAAGTTATTTTCACTACCATTTAATGTAACTCTCAATAAAAAATGAACTACAAAAGCTATGATAATTTTAATGAAACTTTCTTTAAAAACTATAGAAAAAGTTTCACGATAATAAATAGCTTCTTTTGAGTGAAACCTTTAACCATTAGTCTAATCTTATATCGTTCAAAATTACTAAAAGGTAATTCAACAAGTTATTAGGATAGATTATTGGTCATTGGTTCCATCTCTTTTATCATAGCTTTATGCCAAAGTATGGAATTTTTACCATTCATGGCTAGTGAAAACGAGATCATCTTTGTGTCCAATATCAAAATTATATTTTTATAGGTATATAACTAAGTCATAGAAATGGCTAGTTTCCTACCCATTAGATTTCTTGATTTTATAATCATTTGTATATTTTGTACACCTTTAATTAGTGAGATTAAT
Source organism: Adansonia madagascariensis (assembly GCA_038381835.1). Lineage (NCBI taxonomy): Eukaryota > Viridiplantae > Streptophyta > Magnoliopsida > Malvales > Malvaceae > Adansonia > Adansonia madagascariensis. The sequence continues at coordinate 11,007 of JBBYHL010473770.1, read as the reverse complement.
GATCTATTGTAAAGGTTGTACTTGATTTGATTGCTTCCTAGTTAATTCTGTATGTTTGTTTTGAGAAACAATCAAGTCCTTTACAAAGAATCAATCTAAATAAATTTATTCCTTAATATCAACGTTACGAGGAAAGTTAGTCCCACTAAACTCATGATCCTTAAGAAACTTAGCATTTCCAGCTTCAACAATTCTAGTTGAATATAAGAGACATTTAAAACCTATACCCCTTTAAGTTAATTGCATAGCCTATAACTGCTAATTGTTCTTGAATCTAGTTTCCTTATGTTTGGGTTATAAGCCTTCACTTTAACAGGACAACCCAAGTTTGTAGCTAGATTCCAAAGTTTTAGAAATTAATTTAGTTGGAACTTTAATGAAGACATCAATTGCATTTTTAATGCATCAATCCATGAATTTAGGAGAAGGTGTATGATCTCTAAATGTTATAATATTTTCTTTAGCTCTTTTTTATGGACTAGTTAGTTTACTTTTTTCTCAATGCAACTAACTTGAGTGTCAAACTCAAGAGTTTCAAGAACTCCATCATTATCAATTCTCCTAAATTTCTATATGCAGATGTGAAACAATCTTTATACCATAACTTTGAAAGAGTTTTATCTATAGTACATCTTCACTATCAGAAATCATATTAATAATTAACAAACTTATTCTTACAATCAAGATCCAAGTTAGTGATGAAAAATCCAATAATTTTTTTTTTAAATTTCAACAATAGAATTTAAAAATTTAAATTTAAAACACTTTTTACCTAAGAAAATTTCTAAAATTAAAGATAAAACCCCCTTTTTTTAGGGTTTAAAACAAATCTTGATTTTAGAAAATGATCATAACAATCTTTAGCGATTTCTGTAGTAGATGTTCCTCCCATTTTCCTTTGGTTTACTTGACTTTATGAAACCTTAAATAGTTATAGAAATATAATTCATCGAACATAAGTCCAACCACCATGTGTTATTAGGAACATCACCAAAAGAGATTCATACAAAATGAGTTTACCTTTATCTTAGAGTCTTTTTTATACTTTAGGCAGTATTTCCTTATGTGTCTGAGTTCAAACAAAATGAAGGACTTGATGCCATTTTCTTTATTAGCATTTTTTGTTTTTCACCTTTATAACACATTTGCCTATTTATCACTTTTTACCTAGACTCACTAAGCTAACTGAATCTAGTTTCTTATTCTTTAATCTCTTTTCCTCTTGAACACATATAACTAAGAGTTATTGATAGACCATTTTCTTTATATGTGTTTCTCATGGTCATACTCATTAAGAAAAAAGTTAAATATGAAAGTGATAAAAAATTTACTCGAAAAACTCAATTTTGAAGATTTAATTTGAGTAACAATGTCTCTCAAATCCTATAATGTGCTCGTGCACAACTTTTAGAATTGTTGCATTTTATTCTTGAAAGCTTCCTTATCAAGATGACAGCCAAAACCTTATCATATTTAACAATCTGGTCTTTAGTGGCTTTGCAATAATCCTTGACCTTATAATAATTTAGGATGAAATCCCAAATTAATTTACTAATATAGGATTTGATGTACATTATCTTTAAATGGTTAGATTGCTCCCATTATACATCGAAATCTATTTTTCTTTTGCACACTTTATTTGTTGAAGACAAGTTGTCTACCCGAAATGCTAAGTCAAGGTCCTTACACCCAAAATAGCTTAATAAACTCCTTCATTAGAGTAATTTTTTTTATCACCGGATAGCATTTAATTCTAGTAGCCTTATTAATCACAATAGTAGAAATTGTTGTAAAATGCAAGGAGTTATACTTTAATTGAATAAAATACTTTATATTCAAATGTAAATACAAACCTTCCTATGGGTAGAGGTGCATCATGTATATGAATTTACACAACTTTAATGATAAAATAATAACTTTAAAACACCAAAATTAAATAATCCATACCTGTTGGCCCAGAAAAATTTTACTTTAATGTTATATTGTTTTATCCTTTAACCATTTTACAAAATTAATTATTTCCCTGTTGGACCAAATAACTAATTTCATAGTCTAACACTTTATGGCTGTCATTTTTCTTTATGTAGTTTAAAATGACTACTATTTTATCTCTATCAATTAACTCAAGATGCTGTGGCTACTCTTAAATTAATGATTTAGAACTTAAAAATAACATCCAACATTTATGCATAAAACTTATTGCATATGACAAATAATACTTTATTGATGTCATTTTCTTATGTAGTTATTTAAAGGAAACTTTATTTTAAATAGCTGTCAATTGTCATCTAAATCAATTAACTTAAGATACTGTGACTACTCTTAAGCTAGTGATTTGAACCTTAATAATGACATCTTTAATATATTCAAAATTTTTTATTGCATATTAATAATTGCAGCGGAATATAATATTAAATCATGTTAACTTATTACAATTATAGCATAAATAATTACATATTAATATTATCCTCCGTATGTAGTTATTTAAAGAAAACTTTATTTTAAATAACTATTAATTTAACTAAATCAATCAACTTAAGATGTTATGGCTATTCCCAAGAAATTGATTTAGATGTATTATAATAACATAATATATGTATACCATGATAATCACATAATGATTTAATAGTTCAAATATATACCAAATAAATTCATGGCATAAAACTTTATTGATGTTTATCCTATATAGTTATTTGAAGAAAAAATTATTTGTTTTAAATAACTACCAATTTATCTAAATCATGTAACTTAAAAATGCTTTGGCTAATACCGAGCTAGTGGTTTAAATCCTTAATAATAATGTCAATTCTTTATGTAGTAAAAATTTACATACTACAACAGAATTTCTAATTGTAATGCTATAACTAATTTAAAAACATGACATAATATATGACATGCATCTTTAAGTCACATAAAAATATGCATAAGATGAGAATATATTTATTTCATAATATATAGATGTGCATATTTATATTATAATTTCAACAATAAACTTTATCATACATAAATGCACTTAACTTTTGGGTTGAAAGTATGAATTTTGGACACTATTTAGGGAGATTATATATTGCCAAAATATTCCTCACAAACCAAAATATTTTATCATGGAATAAAATCATAGAATATTTATGCATAAGCATATTTATTATTTAATTAAACATAAATATTAAACAATAAATATTTTATGTAATTTAAAAATTTTAGAAAAATTATCAAAAAATCAAAAATATTTAAAAATTGGATTTGGAAAAAAAAATCGAGGTCAAAGCAACCTCGAAATGAGGCTACACGCGCCACAGAGCCACCTAGGGCGCGTGGGCCTCGCTAGGACAAAAGCCCTAGTCATTCGGGTCTGTTAATGTTCCTAGACTTATTTTCATGTTTTCAAACTTTATTCTATGCAATTAGTGTAAAAAGAACATGATTTAACATCTACATAGCCCATGCATCAATTTTTTATAAAATCACGAAAAACAATCATAATTTTATTATTTTCACAACTTTTATTAGACCCAATTTTAATATATCACAAATTTTCTCATTTTAATCTTCTTTTCTTTAATTATAAGACTCAATAACGTAGATAGATGATTAATCTATTAAAATTGTTTATCAATTTTGGTTTTATATAAATAAATCAAGAATTTTGTAATGAAATTGTGATAAACATAATATACAAGCAAATTTATGATACATACATGAATTATGATTCGATACATAAACACAAATTACGAAATTAATCATAGCATGTTAAAAATTTAGTTTCATGCATTTACTATATTATTATAACTCGTTTATCCTTAATACGAATTATTTAATCATTTATGCATAAACAATATATGCATGAAAAAAATTGTTATTAACAAATCTCACAAGATGATCCGAAGAACAAGGCTAGAAAGTCTGGCTCTGATATCACATATAATAATTAATTAAGAACGTACTTATAGCCATTATTGATCAAGAATGTAACCTTACTCCAAGTATATGAAGACGAAAACTCGTATAAGCTTTCTAGTCTATTTTTCTTTCTTGATAATTACTTTATGATGGTATACAGACAATTTATATAGACTTGACTAAGGATCTATACTAAAAGATTAATTAGAGTTGTATCCTACCATCAATGAGTCTGTATTCTAATTAGTTACTAAAGTAGAGTTTAGTTTTTACCACTAGAGTAGTTAATCTAAATAGGATTTACTAGATAATATCACCTTAATATTAATTAAAATATTTATTTAGATCCATTTAATTATTATGTGAGCCACATAAAATCTAATAGTTTTCTCATAATTGTAATATCTTTAGTACTTCACTGTCTTTTTTTAGCCTTCATTGCTTTAATGCTAGTTACACATGGTGGATTCTTTGGAGTAAGCCACCAACTTAGGTCCCAAATGATGAAAAATTAAGTATTAAATTTTTAATTTTGAATTTATAAGAATTGAATTGGTATTGTAAAAATTGTTTGTTATGTTATAGAAAATTAAGTAGACCTAGATAAGAGTTAGGTGGTTTGCCTTTTCCAATAGGTTCGGCCTGATTGGGTTTAGATTCGAGTTATAATATTTTTGATTCGGATTGGTATGGTCTGAAATAGTGATTTTACATTCAAATTATATATTTATTTAAATTTATTTATAAAATATATAAATATTAATTAAAAATATTTTTTAATATAATGAACAATAATATGGGCTTAAATTGACAGGTCTAGACATGTCGAAAACAAGCTTAGGCTTAGGATTTGAAAAAAATTGGATTACGGTCTAGCCTATGCTTAGGTCCAAAATTAAATATTGATTATAATTATATTATTTGATGAATGTAAATATTGAATTTTGAAAATTAATAATTTCTTAATATTAGTTTTATGACCATAACATTTTATATTATTATGGATGGTTCTATATAGATTCAAAAGGATAATTTAAATATTTTTGTAATTAAAAATAATTTAGTTAAATATAATTTTAAAAAATTGACTCAAAATATTCTATATTAACTGATAAAGAATTCTCTATTTACTTATAATATTTAATGCTGTTTTACTGAAAAATTTTCCAATAAATAAGCACATTAAAAAAATTAAATTATTTAAAGTTTTTTTTTCAATGTATTAAAAGGTTTTAATGTGTTACCAAACACACATAATACTGCTAAATTTTGATCCCAATGATCTTAACTTTAAAGTGAAAAGCTCAAAAGCATCATGGCCTAAAACCATTACAATTGTATTCATGTCCCCAGATGAACCACCCATACAATTCTCGATCAAGTATTTCGATTTTTCTTTATTTTTTTTCTTTTTATGATGACTTGACATAAATGATGTGCTTTCTACATGTATTTTCATCAAGTGCTATAATTTTAATGGTTATTATTACATAAACTATTATATTAATAGTTTTAATTTAAAAAATCAATATACACGATGAAATAAAAATTTAAAAATTAAATTAATTTTTTAAAAAATATCAAACTAAAAACAAATCAAAAGTGCAAATACTGAATCAATATTTAAACAAAAGAGCAAATTCTTGATACCAATAGTGATGCATGTAGGATCTGATCCTAAACCACCACAAACAACAAAATAAAAATGGCATAACATAACGTCTTATCAACGTCTTGTAAGGAAAACAAGCAATTATCACTTTTGTGTTACTAGAAGATTAGAAAATTTCTGATACAGCCAAGTCATTTCACTTTGAATTATGATACTTGTCTTGCATTAAAAATATTGGGCATGCTTTATATTTAAATCGAAGTAAAAAAAAAGGAAAAGCATTAATTTATTTGAATAATTGAATAATATATTGAGAAAAGTTTATTAGGTCTATAAGATTTGATGAAAAATATATAGCATTTCTTAAGCTAAAATATTTATTAAAGAGAAAATGGTTCAATATCAAATGGAAGATATAATCAAATCTAGTTCAATTAATGTTATAAAAAGTTCGAGTTTAACTTGAAATTCGAAGCTTAAAATTTTATTTGAGCTTAATTAAGTTTTACTTTTCAAGCTCTAGTTTAATTAAAGATAAAAATTGAATTTTTTGTGCTTACTTGATTAGACTCGTTTGTCTAATAAAAAATTAACTTAATTCCCATATTTGGCTTTAGAATTGATTATTTATGCTTAAGCTTGAGTTCAAACTAAGTATTTTAGTAATTAAAAAATAAAAAGCATATCAAAAACTTGATTAAACTTGTAAACTATTTAAGTCAAGTATTAAAATATTTAAATTATATATACTTGATAGCTTGAGCTCGACATAATAGTAATTGAGCCGAATTCAAGTTCTTTTGAACTATATACAAATAATTTACGAATATAAGTATCTTATTTACATGTTATTAGAAAAATAGTCAATGCTAGAAAAAGAATTCGCATTAGAGACTTAACATAGAAGTAAACTAAAATCCAACACAACATATTTCAAATACAAACTCCATAAGCAAAATTAACATATTGACATATACCCTTAAATATAATAAAAAATTAAAAATATAAAAAATAATATTAAAATTTAATTAATTTATAAAATTAAAAATTCTCATTATCAAGATATCAAATACTAAATCATGCCAATATACGGCTTTTTTATTTCATTATTGATAATTTTTTTTTATTTTCGGTTATACACCGTTTTCAATTTAATTCTTGAAATGTACTTGTTTTTTATTTTGCGTTGAGAACTCACTGGGTGGGGTGGCGAGAAGCAAATATGTTGGGAACTCGCCATACTGGTTGGCGACATAAATATTGATCCATTGAGAACTCGCCATCTTAGATGGCGAGTTCCTAACAAAAATTTTGTTTTTTGGGTTATAATTAGATGGATTATAAATTTTAAGTTTATATTATAATAAATATTATAGATTTTTAATTTTTGAGATTAAAATTAGTATAAACATAAATATACTAATATTTGAAAATTAGATATAAAAATTTAAATAATTTTGAATTATATATAAGTATAAAATTTTACAATACAAAATCATTTACTACATTATCATTAATGCGAACTTTCTCCCGAGGTACCAGATTTGTAAGGACACTTGTTATGGCTATGGCTTTCATTCCTATAAAATCTGCAACACTTTGGTTGGCATCTCTCCCTAATGTCCATTTCATTATGAATACGATTTGATTTTGACCGACCTTTTGGATCTCTCCGTATTTGTAGATTAGGACATATAATCTTTATTTTTATTACATCAGATTCCATATAACGTACTATATTGATGATCATAAAAGATAAAAATATAAATTACACAAAATTTTGGAATGCTAAAAGTACATATTGTACATATGATAGTAATGATAAAAATACATATTAAACAAATCACTACATATAAAACTTCATTAACGGGTGGCCCTTTCGCGTGGTGTTGAACAACAATGTGGAGCTCTCCTATTACGGGGTGGCAATACTTGTCTTTCAATATTTTCAGTTTCATTGCCACAAGTGCTTCGAGTTCGATGTCCTCGACCTCTTCTTGTCATCGTCAGTGCTTCTTCTTGAATGGCTTTTTCTTCAGTGGCTTTTTCTTGAGTTGCTTCATCTGTAATATCTGAAACCCTAAATCTAAATCCACCTATTGCACCATAAAAAGGATTTGGTTTCCAGCTACTAAAGAAAGCAACACCTGTTGCACCATAAAAAGGATTCAAGGTACTCAAACCACCACTGTCTGAAACTGAAGTACCATACTGATACATGGTAGATAAATATGCTGGACCTGAACTCCGTGTCAGAAGGTCGGTATCTAACCTACTTGTTGGTGGCTCTGGCTGATAACACCTATCTTCATCCTCGTCCCTAGCATAACTGTAAGAATGTCGGTGACTGAATGACAATCCAATATCACATTTTGGTTCGGGATGACTAAATGAAATCCTAGGTGCATCGACATTATGAACATCTGCCGAAGTAGGTTACCTCATCTTTCGAGTAAGGCCCGATGATGGAAAAATAAAAGGTCGACCTTGTTCACACAACCATCTCATGTATTCATAGATGGCTTGAAATTGTTGTTCATTATTTCAGAGCTAGACGCAATAAGTATATAACAATTTTCCCAATACCGGATCTAATTTTTATGCTTTTCGGCCCAGTTCTTTGCATGATTACCATGCATGTCAATTTTGTGAACTTTATCAAGGTTCATTGGCAGTTGAGGGATTGGTTGTTGCATCCCAAATTGACGTAGAACCCTATCCGTCTAGTGCCACTCTACAACTTGAAAGCATATTAGTGCCGTATTTGTATGCCATATATGGCTACTTTTATATGCTTCCACTGGGAGGCATGCCATTGTCTTATTAGAACGATATGGCATCCACAAAAACTGAAAAAATACATAAGAATTATTACTGAATAATATGGCATATGTAGGGTTAAATACAAATGTACTTTAATCAATAACTTTAAAATGTTTACCTTATCAGAGGTAATACGTTCAAGTCTTCCTTTGATACTTTTGAGCTTGGTTAGGGTGAATCTATAATCTTTTTTACCAACCCATCTGTTACCATATATATCAAATTTGTAATAATTTATATGTAAGTATAACCTTTACACTAATGCAATATAAATGAAGTACTGAAGTTTATTACCTTAACGCGAGAGGGTATGCAGGTTGTACACTAACTCTCGGTGCAAGAAATGGCATCTGATACCAAGCCCATGACTGTAGTAGCCATAAACAACCATCTATGTCACGGGTGCCTTTAGTTGTGGCCCGACAGAGTTTCCTATATAAGAATCCTAAACAAGCTGAACCCCAACTATAATATCCAGCCGCCCTGAAATCTTGCAAAATTGGAAGATACATTAAATGAACCCAGTTACTAGATTTATTGGGCTTTAACAATCCTCTAATCAAGTGTAAAATATACGCTCTAGCGGCATATTCTATATCTCGTATGGTTGGTTTCTATGAAAGTGTAGCAAATGTTTTTTTTGATCAAATTATTTTTAGTCTTGAGCCTTTTAAACAGTTATCAGGAGGTATCTGGCCCAATAATTCAAGGCACATGTCAGCCCATTCCCAAAGGCTCCCCTTTGTTACTACTTTGCCATCAACTAGGAGTCTCAATTGAAGTGCAATATCTTCTAGGGTGATCACGCATTCACCGCATGGAAGATGAAATGTGTGTCTCGGGTCTCCATCGTTCAATCAACGCTTTTATTAGTCCAGCCTCATATTATAGGGTTCTAATTAAAGCTGTATGGTAAAATCTAGTAAACCTTAGATAGTCCATAATAAATGCATTTGGTTCTTCCAAAGCAAATTTTCCTGACCGTAACTCGTGATCAAAATCCTATTCAATAAGTAATTAATTTATTAGTTATAAATTTTTAAATTCGTAATATTCAAATATTTAAACTCAGTAAATTAAATTTTAGTACCTCGGATAATACTTTTGACGATATATGAATTTCTTGTAGTCTCAACAATGATGATGATGATGATGATGATGATGATGAAGCCATTATATTAGTCAAAATTATGCCTACAAGAACTAAAATTTTTTAACATTAAAATAACTTAATATACTAAACTAAATCAACTTGTACAAGAAAAAAGCTTAATTACAACATAAATAAATTACAACAAATTACATTATAATAAATAATAAAGCACATTATAATAAATTACATCATGATAATAAATAATAAAGTACATTATAATAAATTATAAAGTTAAATATCATATTCTTTTTTTGTTACATAAAAAAATCGTACCTTAATCTCTCCAACAAATTTCAATTTCTACAGAAAATCTTAATTAGTACAAAAAATATTAAATCATGATGATAATAATAATAATAATAATAATAATAATAATAAATTAAAAAACTAATATTATGTTATTTAAATCAAAACTTTAAATTATACCTTAATCAAAACTAATAATTATGATAATAAATTACAAAACTAATTACATTTTAATATTATAAAAACAATTTTGTAAATAAAAATTAAAACATACCTTACGAAAAATTTCTTTTCTTCCTCTTTATCTCCGATATGAGAATAAGAGCTTGAAGCTTTATTTATAAAGAGCTTGAAGCTCTCCTTGCTCCTTCTCGAATCACCCCCCACAATAATTGATTGTTTCTTTAAGATCACGGCTATAAAGTCCGTGACCTTAAACACAATGCTCTGCCATAAAATAGCAGGGCCGGCCCCTCTCCCCTAGCAAAATAATTGAGCAAGGTGGGGTGGGGGGGGGGAATGATTTAGTGGGAACTCGCCCGCCAACTCAGTTGGCAAGTTCCCATCATATTTGTTTCTCGCCACCCCAACCGGCGAGTTCTCAACGCAAAATAAAAAAACAAAAGTACATTTGAGGAATTAAATTGAAAATGGCGCATAATCGAAAATAAAGAAAATTAATATTCATATAAAAAAGACTCATATCTAATTTTAATCAAATATTATTTAATCCAGATTTTGTGTTCATGTTTAAATTTTTGCTTAGTTTAATCTAAATTTTGATTATTGAATGAAGACTTCAATTTATCCAGTTACAAGTTTAATTACCTATGTGATGCACGAATTAATTTTAATTATTAAATGTGTATATAAAAATTGTTTTATTTACACACTAATATGTCGAAGTAGTTAAAATTATATACGGAGTAAGAAGAAAATCATCTCATCTTGAAAAGTTTATATTATTTACATATTTATATGAATGAGCTAGTGCACCACAATCAAAGTCCAAATAATAAGATAATCCAAAAAGTTGTATTTCAATTAATAGCCTATAAATTTAAAGGCCTTGATCAAAGTATAATGGAGGATCCATTCAAGTAGAGTCGTAGGAAAATTAAGCGATCGTATGAGTATTGATAAAACTAAAAATTGCATTTGGATACATACAATTTTCGAAAAAAAAATAATAGTTAAAATATGTTTAATATATTAAAACGTAATTTAAAATTTTACAATTTTATAGAACAATTACATTAGAATAGGTATTACA
>JBBYHL010473760.1:0-13346 GCA_038381835.1 Adansonia madagascariensis | reverse complement strand
AATTGCAGTAGCTCAATGTACCTTGACAATCTAGTTTAAGCTGTTCAACCAGTGAAGCAAGTTCCTAAGCAACTGGATGCTATGTTACCCTGACTCCTCATTTTCTTGAAGTACCTATGTCATACAGCGTGTCTAATATATATATATCCGGATATGGATATAAGGATATAACCCTCCAAATAAATATACTCATGTCAAACACATATCCATATCCCACTCATACTTAGAGTCCTAGTAACATACACTGGATCTTAATATCAGTTGCTTAAGACTTCATAGCAGCTCAAACTATCAGTAAACATTCATGAAAGTTCACTCTATCCTTATAAATTGTACAAATACAGCAAGCCACTGTCACATTTTTAAGCTTATGATTCACAATGGCTTTCTTTCGACTCTTTGGCTGAAGCATTAACGGCTGAGAGTAGCAATACCTCAACTTCAAAAAGGGAGGATTTCTAGTTCGAAATTTGAATCTCTTACCCTTACTTGATTGCTATTTAAAAAAGGGTTCTATTCTTTGTTGCAAAAGTTGCAGTCATGTTTGGAAAAAAAAAAAAAAGACTCTGCATCTCCTCTGCTTCCTACGTAAAACTTACTCTACAATCATGAAAATAATTAATCATTTGTATAAAGTTTTAACAGATGCTTAATCCGTTTTAATGGCAAATGTAAACAAATTATTGAAATGGAAATTCAATTATTACTTAATCAATCCATTCCATTTCCTAGATCTTCCCTTTAACAAATTCAATCTGCAAACTTTATTCGTTAATACTCAATGCCTTGAAAGCAAAAAATAAGATCATTTCAATTCAATTATAACATACCTGCGGCTGGTAGTGCTGATGCTCCTGCAGCTGCTGCCGCCACCGCTGCTGTTGCTGCCGCTGCTGCTGAGGCTGCTTTTGGTGCTTCCACTGTTTATGGTCGATCCGCCACTCTCACTCTCACTCAACCCCGATCTCTTCTTCCACCATTCTTTATCTACAGCCTTACCAGATGCGTCTGCTACAATTGGCTTTGGAGAAACTTTGGAATTATTATTTGTTTTTGAATCATTCTTCTTCTTCTTTTTCTTGGATCCCAAGGAAACTGGAAACACCATTTTCAGAAGAAACCCTCCATTATCTAAGCTCCCACTTCGATTAATTTGCGGTTTTCGGTTGGTCTGCTTCTTTTTCTTATCCTCCCCGTTCTCTTTCGTTTTCGAATTTTCATTGATCGAACTTCTTCCTTCAGCAAAACTCTCCTGTTTTGGTTCCTCAACTAAAGGCTGATGCTCCACAAGATCCTTCAAGGAAAGTTCATAACAAGACTCGGGCATTCGACTAACCATTTCCATAAGCTCCCTTTGGCCTCTAGCTATAGCTTGAGCTTTTGATGATGGCGATAGGCATCGGTAATTAATGTTCTGTTGATGTGGAGGACTCCGTGAAGGACTAGTTCTCCATAAAGGAGGAGTGGAAATTCCAGACTCATCATCTTCCACCATGGAAGTTTCACCTCCAAACATCCCGTCCAGGGTGTTCCAACTCCAGCAATTTGCATGATTTTGAGCTGGACTTTGCATTCTAGAATCATTGTTCATGGCATGACCATAACTGTCATCATCACTATCACTCAATCTCCCACCTATGTGGTCCGACAAACTGACATAAGATTTGGGCAGTTCTTTGCCAGGATCAAACATGTTTTTTGGGGAAGAAAATTGGGTGAAAGGCAAAGGAAGAAGCAAGGGAGTAACTGAGGATTTGTTTAAAAGAAAAGTGGGCTTAGAAGCCATTATCATCACCGACCCTTATTGTCACACCGTCATTTTCTTTTAACAAATATTGATTTTAATGGTGGCTAAAGGGAAATTGGAAATATCTTTTTCATTGTTATCGAAATTTTTAGATTTCATAATTAAATAATATAAAAAATATTTTTTAAAAGGTTTGCATGAAATGAATAAATTTATGTATTGTTGATAAATTAAATTATATTATTTTATTAAAATTAAAATTATTTATTTTTAATAAGATAATATAAAATAATTTATTAATAATGTATAAATATATACATTATAAATATATTAAATATAAATTTTTTTAAAAAATAAAAATATATATATATATATAAAAGAAGATAATTATGTATTACTCTCTAAATCTATTATAAATGTTTAAAAAATATTATTAATTAAAAACGAATTTTAAATAAAACCCATGATATGACACGGGTTGGTGTCATTGTGGGGGTGTCTGGGCTCGTAGAAGTCAAGAAATTCTAGAAGGCCACCCTTCCTATTTTTTTTTTCTATGTTGTTTATGTTAGCTTTAGGAGATTTTTGCCTTTTTGCTTTTATTTTATGTGGATTTACAAAACACCCACTTTCTCCCTCTTTCATGTTTTCGTGTTTTGACTTTTTAGCTCCATCTTGACAACGTATTTAACAAGTTCACTATCAAGTAAATAAAATTATGTATCTTTAAATACTTAAATAATTATATTTTTGGTTGTGTTATCCATTCATCAAATATAAATAAAAAAAATCTTAATTTTTTTTATTAGTGATAGAAATGTTGATTAAGGAATAAATCTTATATATATTTATATTGAAAAAAATTAATTAATCTTAGTAACATTGATGAAGATAATATTAAAGGAAAGAAATATACAATTATTAAATTATTTTTAAAATTCAATAAAAATAATGCATTAAAGATAAATTTAATTTTCTTTAAATTAATAATAAAATGATACATGTAAATAAGATTGCTTCATTAAAAAAAGAAATTAGTCATTAATTTAAAGTCATAAATGACAAAATATAATATATATATATATATGTATTATAAATACAAAGTCTCCTTTTTCATTGTTTTCCGAACCTTTGAGGCAATGATTTTGTTTGATTAAGTGTCGACCTTCTCCGGCTTTTGAGTGATTGGTGGAATGTTGTTTGTTAGCCATTTTCGTTATTTAACCTTCTATTAATAAAAAATGTAGGCTTTCGCTTTCTCACGCTGGGGATTTTGAAAGGAAAAAGGTTTTAACTCCTGCTTGATTAACTTAATGGGTCCGGCTTAGATTTGATAACGATAAACATAATTATATGAATATAATATATATAAAATAATATAATATAATATAATATGATATAAATATATATTTTAAATTTATATAATATAAATTATTAATATATTAAAATTTATATAAATATAAAATATTTAAAATATATAAATATTATATGAATATATAATTTATCAAGTCTGCCTCCACTCAAAATTTTTTTGAAAAATTTTAATATTAAATTAAATTTTATTTTTATAAAATTAAAAAAAATTAATGTAATAATTATATATATATTTTATCTCGAAACCTTAAAGTTAAACCTCCCCATAACTTAATTAACGAAGCTTTCGTTCATTTACTTTTTTTTATGTTTAATCTTTTTCTCCAATTGATGATTGTAAAATAATGTGATTAGTAAAAACAATCAAATCAAGAGTGTTGGACACGGTTAAAAACCACTGATAATATAAAATAAGTATATACAACAGAAATTATTTTATTAATTGTTAGTAAAATTTTTAAAATTTAAAAGTAAGACTAATTTGATGAGATATATCTATAAAAATATATTTAAGTATTAAAAAAATGAAAAATATGATAATTTTTTTCAATTAAATGTATCAATATTGAACTTATATGTCCGAGTGCATCTACTATGTGCGTGAAAAAAATAGCAGGTAGAAGAAAAAACTAATGTGAAAATTATTTAAAAAAAAATTAAATATTATAGTTTATTGTAAATAGGATATTTTATTAAAGAGAAATTGGTTAATTTTTGGGATATTTTAGTATTTTTCAAAACTTCTAATTAGGTAATTAATCTAATATTATTACCTAACTATGGTATAATAAAATTGAGTTTGGTATCATAAGTCTAGCGATATCAACTTAGTCAAAGAAATTTCAAAAGAAAAAAATTACACTTAAACTATAATAATAAAATAAATTAAAGGTATATAAACCTTTTTATTTTTAAGAAATAACTACCTACTAAAAAGCAACTATTTACGCAAAAAACTACTTTCCCATTTTTAATTTTAAGCTATTTTATTTTAATATATAATAATTAAAAAAAAGCAAGGTTGTGATAAATTTTAATTTTAATAAAATTTTTAAATAAATTCATCGATTAAATTAATGTTATTTAATTTATGATATTAAATTTAATTAATTTTTTTATAATTAGTATAATTAATTAATTCATGGCTACTAATATCTTAGGACCATATAAGCTGCGCAAGGTTCACCTGCTATTATTTTACGTGGATCCCATTTCCATGTCGGAATTATCAAAGCATATTTCACCATTGACAATAATTTTTTTTTTTTTTAGATTACAGTCGATTTCTTATAGTATTATGAATTAACGTTAAATTTTTTGTACTTTAGTCCATTGAATCTGTTACTATGTTTTCAATTTTGTTTTTTCAAGGACTTTTTTTTTTTTTTTTTGCATAAAAGCATCATTTGCAATAATAAAAAATTGGTGTAAAATATTTTAATTCAACTATTTTTTTGTTTAAAATTAATGAAATTAAATGTTTAATAATAAAATTAAAATAAAAATTTTTAAATATTAAATTATAGCACATATATATCTTAGATCTTCAAGAAAGGTGTCGCTTGAGAGTTCGCCACTTCAGCCTTCAGGTTCAATCACATTGACGAAACTGTTGTCTATTTGGTGTATTTTCTTGTTTTCGTTGTACATTCCCACATCGAAACCAGAAATGATATTTTTGTATCTGTTTTCTCTCTCCTAGGACCAAGATAAAGCCAACATTGAACGGGGATAGCTTCGTTTGATTTGACAAATTCAACTTATATTCAATTAAATTATTATTTACTTAATAAAAAATATTTTTATTTAAATTTAATTATTAAAATATATAAATATTAATATAAAATAATATTTTAATTTTTTTTAAATAAACAAGCTTATAGGTTTTGTTAAACGGAATCAAAATTAAACTTAAATAAAAAATTTTAAAAAATTCAAACTACTCAATTCATCAACACTTTCACTTTAAATTCTGTAACAATTACTTTTATGGTAAATTTTGGAACGACTACTTTATATTAAATGAAAATAAAAAATCATCAAATAATAGATGAACTTGAATGGAATTAGTATTAATACAAACAAACACGACAAAAGCATCATTGTGATTTGTGAGGAGCGTAATACAAAGTTTTGGAGCTATATAGAAAAGTTACGTGGCATATATATATATATATATATATATATATGAGATGACCACCATTTTCCTTTTTGTTTTTTTGACATAAAAAGAGTTAAAAAGAATAAGAACGTTATGAATTCATATGCCCTTTTCCTTATGATATTCGAATCAATATTCATACACAAAAGATGGTAAAGGCGCTAAGAACATGTTTATTTTGTATGAGATGTGTTCAAAATTTGAATCTCCATCCCCCAACTTTATTATCAAATAAAAGATAAAAGGACTTTATTTATGGTTCAAGGTTTCGGTCTAGAACCTTATTAAAGAAAGATTCTCTTAGCTGATTCCTTCCCACCAAGTTCTTTATAATTCAAAAACTATGGGAAGGAATTTTTCTTTTTTTGGGGGGATGGGTTTACTCAAAGGATTGTTAAATAGATATCGCCGATTTTAAGTTTAATTTTATTGATTCATATAGTTATGTTTAAGAGATGATATTAAGTAAATTTATAATTTGAATCTCAACGTTTATAATATTTACAAAGCTTCCAAAGCTAAAATACCTTTATGGGAAAAAATATCACTACAAATAAATCTTAACTTTAAGTGCACTTATTATTGTTTCATTACCAAAAAAAATTATCATAATTGAAAAAATAATATTATAATTAATCTTTTCCTTTTTATATTAAAATTTGAATTACCATGCAACAATTGTCTTGATTTGCCATAATTATATTTATAATAATTATTCATAATTAAAAAAATTGCATACCATCAAATCATATATAACAATAGTTACACGCATATATATATATATATGGTTAATTTGTTATCAAATATTAAAATAAAGAGAAAAAATTTAAAAATAGGATTATTTTTCGGTTTCCATTGTATAATCTAATAATACTTGTAACCCAAAACAAATACATATATATATATATATGTGCTTTAATTCGTTAAGATTACATTATACGAAAAAGTGTTCACGCATCCAAGGCTCCTCCAAGCTTTGATTGTCGACCCAAGAGGCTCGGTATTGAAATATTTATATTTTATTTTTTAAAAATTAAAATTAAATTATACAAACAATTTTTAATAATAACGTAGTATCTCAAGTAGGATCTCTAACTCAAAAACTTGTGTCCATAACTTGATTTTCAAGCCAAATTGATAATTCAATCAATGAACAAATTTAAGTGTACCTATACTTGAATTTGCTCTCAACTCAAGTTAGATTTAAAGTAACCAAGAAAATTGAGAAATATAAAAGGAAAAAATTAGTAGGCAAGGTCTCATGATTTTACCCATTACTATTGTATGTCGTTAAGTTTAATTTAATTAATTTGTATTAGACTACATCCAATAAATGTAGGGTTTTAATTGAATTTAAGTATAATATCAATATAATATATACTTGTTTAAAGTTTGATTCAGTTTAAAATATGAATATCAAATTTTATCTATATTCACTTAAATTTTTAAATAGATAACTCAAACTCATCCAAATATGCCCATATTATTTTTTCTAAAAGATAACAGATTTGTTATTTTTTTTATTAAATTTAAAATATAAATAATTTAACGTATTTTTGAATGTTTATATATAATATTATGTTAATTGTATGTATGATATAAATCATACAATATATATAAAAATAAATTACATAAATGAGAAAAAGAATAAATCTTGCTTAAGTTTTAAATGAGATCAATGTTTGACCTATTTTTTGTCTAAATTTATATTTCGAATCTAATATTTTTTTAAATAATTTAAATATTGGTTGAATCTTTAAACGAATGGTGGCCCAACTTGTGGACTAATCTAAATGAACATCATTTTTTTGCAAACTGACACCTTTTTTGGCTTTCAAAAATTCATGCTTCCAATTCCAAAATAAGTGTCAAGTCTAACTTTGACAATTTATGCATGCTATGTTTTTATCACTTATATCAATATAAATACAATACATATTATTAAATATGTTAAAATTTTAAATGTGATATAATATATACATTAAATATATTATATTATCACGTTAATTATGTTTAAATATATCATATCGTATGTTATACTATTTTGATTTTTATTAAACATATTGTGTTGATTTGGATAATTATTTTATACACTTATGATAAAAAAATAATTCTACAAATAAGATAAATATATTTAAAAAAATTAATGAGATATTTATCATCTTATATATTTCATTTATAGAATTTTTTTTATTTCACTATAATTATCCATGTAGGTATCATGTTTTTCGTATTAATCCAAATTGCCAGATTTAATGTCAACACCAACGCTATCTGTGGAAATTTTAAGATGACGTGTCTTCATAACTCTCCGCCATAGGTAAATCCAAAACCAAAAAAGAAGTTAATGGACAAAAATCGAAACAAAATTGCTGGATCAAAAGACGATAGAAAGGCACTTCCTACCAAGATATTTCCAGGCGTTGAACTATGACAATTACATCAACCAAGTCTACCACTAAAAATCAGACTTTTTCTTTTCTTCTTCACGTTATTCCAAATATTTTTGTTTGTTTTTGCCGATCAAGAAATATAAACGTCAAATACACAATCACACTGCTATCATATCCAAGTAAGACTAAAACAGACTTGGAAAATAAGATAAAATGGAAATAAGTAAACAAATACTGGAAAGATTGTATTTGATATATTTTTAAAATATAAATTTATATATTATCACTAAATTATACTGTGATGCTTTATTATTAAACAGATAAATAATGTTAAAATATTTAAAAATAAATATAAATAATTATATCTTTTATAATAGGTAATATTATGTGATTTGTTGTTTGGTGAATAAAACTATATGTTAATACCGCATAAATGTAAATCATTATAAAATACGTGTCAACGGTGTCGCAGAATACATGTGGAAGGCCAATTTAATTTTTTGTTCAGAACTTTGCCTCGAGGAGTACTTTAGGAGTAGAACTAGTACTTGAAATTGGTTGCAATACGATGAAAAACTACGTAATTTATTGTAGGTACAAAAATAATATTTTAAATGCTTCTAACAAAATGAATTTAAATAAAATTTTTATTAATAAATTAATATTTTGAAGTAGATCAAATTTAAAGTCGGCAATCCTGTGAATTTAAAGTTTAATTTAAGTTAGATCAAATTTACGAAATTAACGATTAAATAAGTAATCTGACTTATGAATAGATAAGTCGACAAGTTTAAATAATCCGATCATGGTTGAAAGAAGAAAAATAAATAAATTTGCGAATTTTTCTTGTGGTGGGATAATATTGTAGATGGAGATGAACAAGATATAATGTTATGTTACTTTAATATGATGACAACTTGTAGGTGATATGTGAAGGGAAAGGAAGTGGTTGCCCACTCAGCCTTAAATCTTAATACATCATGATTTAATATTTCTTTCAAACTGTCCAAACCATAAATAAATTGTTTTTTTTTTCCTATGACTATATAAAAAAATTTCTTAATTTTTTTTTCTTTTTTTGCATTCTCTTAAAATAAATGTATCTAAGATTTCATTTTTTTAAAAAGATTTATTGAATAGCAAATCAAATTAAATTAAATTAAATTTGATATTTTAAAATTATATTCTAAAAGACTTTTTTGGGTATAATTTTGGACTTATAAATTGTATGAAATTAAAATAAGATTATAAATTTGATCTTGAATATCTAATTAAGAATCTAATCTCATATTAGATAATAGATGATTTGTCCTTTATTGACCAAAAAACAAATGCAAACAATATTTATTTATAAATGCAGATTTGATATTTCCAAAAAAAAAAAAAAAAGAGAATGGTGCACAATGAAGGACTAATTCTTTTTCGAATCATTACGAATCATCATTTTGTAAAATAAAAATGTAACTAATCATACAAGTATATGTAATTATCGTTAATTTAATTCTTTATAAATTTTATTAATGAACATTTTTAAAATACTTTTAAGATTAATTAATATATTATTTATAATAATATTTTATGAATTGTAATACATTAAAAATGATAAATTACTTAATACAATAGCTTAATTTAAATTGTTTTTAAATACACCCGTTCGTAAAATTTATTTTTATATTTTGTTTTTAATCTATTTTAAAAATTTTTAAATATATTTTAAAGTATATATTATTTTATTAATTTCGTTTATAAAATCTAAAACTTTATTAGTTATTAATGAAATAATTTCTCATTTGTACAAGCTCATATAGCCAAATCCCTAATGCCACAAGAAAAGTTGGCTTTATCTCCTATAAAAATTATATAAAAAACAAATCAAGCTAAGTTCTATCAATTTTTTATCCAATACTTTTTAATACATTAATCACTATTATTTATACATATAAAATTTACCAATAAATTACAAAATTTTATTTATAAATAATAATGGTAAAATAGTGGAAGAGAGTCGAGCCCAAAAAACCGTTTTAGATGCTTTTCTGGGTGAGCGTGAACCAATTAGTACGAAAAAAGCTGCAAAATAAACTATTCATACAAATGGTTGTCTTGTCTTTTAGATAAGTATAATGCATTTTCTAGAAAGAAAGCGGACATCACAGATTTGATTGCAAGAGTATTATAATCAATTATCATTTGTCAAATAGAGAGATTAGAGTAAATGACACCTTTGTCATCATTACATTATCTATAATTTATAATTAAATTTTTGGGTTAATGCTCAGTGCAGCTATATGTCTTCAAAAAATAATTTTTAGCCAAACTTAAAAAAGGATTCTTTCTTGAATCGCAATCCTAAAATACATAGCCTTTCAGGGGAAAAAAATGATGCAAATGTTTATGGATTGTTGAATCATTCAGTTCAATCAAAATGTCGACCTAGTTGTATTTAAAAATCAAAACTCAAAATCTAAAATAATAAAAAAAATTACTTCAACTCTAAATATATTCGAGTTCGATTTTTAAAAAATTTAAATTCGATTTAATTATTATCGAGTTAAGCTTGAGCTCAAGCAGTTCGAATTATCAAGTAAATTGAATTTAAATATTTTAATACTTGACTCCAATAACATATGAGCTTATCGAAATTTTTTAATTTTTAATACATAT
This sequence comes from Adansonia madagascariensis, assembly GCA_038381835.1. NCBI lineage: Eukaryota > Viridiplantae > Streptophyta > Magnoliopsida > Malvales > Malvaceae > Adansonia > Adansonia madagascariensis. Next base: position 3,007 of record JBBYHL010473760.1, on the reverse strand, counting down.
TTTTTTTATTTTTAATTAGTATTAAAAATACTTAATTTAAACTTGTGTTCAAACACAAATAATTAAATTTAAATTTATTTTAAATTAAACTCAAACTTTAAAAAAAATATTCAATTGAATTTAAATTAAATTTCAAACTGAATTTTGATTTAAACTTAATCTCAAAATTTTTACTCTTTAAACTCGATTCAGATTTATTACGCCTTCAACTCCCATTACCTTTTGTTTTGTAGAGTTTGGGGGCCAACCCCAGCCCAGGGATCAGATCTCCTTCCCTGTGAACAGCAAGACCGTGGACCTCAGACTCAATCCTGCTCTAAAATTTTAAAACTCTGAAGCCTTAACAATAAGAGGGCTATTTCCATTTTGGGCTTGCTTTTAAAGCCATTTGCGAGTTCGTTTTTGGATTATGCCATCTCGGCCCTTGGGCATAAGAGCAAATTATTACGCATCTATACTATATATAAAATTTTTAATTAAATTTAATATTATTTATTTAAATAACATTAATTTAATTCATAATTAATCAAAAAAACTAAACTAACATTATAATAAAAAATAAAATAAGACATTTAACTACTTATAAAAAAACTACTATTTTATTTTTTAATTTTATATTATATTTTTTAAACATAATTATATTTTTTAAAAAAATTATTTCTTATTTTTTAATTTTATCTTATATATTTTTTTGCATATAATAACATTTTATTAAAACATATATTTTATCCATTTTTGTGGTCGTGCTAGATTTTAATATGTCTTATGGCAATTGCCCAAGTTGGTATCATTCTGTTTTCATATATGAGTTATTCGTTATTCCGATTCATTTATGTTTAAATTTTTTTATATTCAAATAATTTTGAGTTTAAATTTTTCATATTCGAATTATTTTGAGTTTAAATCTTTAATGGGTTGAAATATGTTTAATACATTAAAAGTTAATTTTTTTTTCTATGCAATAGTCTTCAAATCACGTTTAACAATTTGAACAAGTTTAACATTACATATTTAAGCTATTTAAATTCATAATTTATAAATATAAAACTTATTTGATTATTTTACCTTTCAACAAAACAAAAAATATTTAATAAACAAAGCATTAACTTATTTCTATGTAAACAATTTTCAAATCAAATTTAATTATTTGAATAAATTTAATATCATACTTGAATTATTTAAATGCATAACACATAAATATAAAATTTGTTTAACCATTTTACCTTTTAACTAGGTAAAAAATGCTTAATACAAAAAGCACTAATTTTTTTCTATACAACAATAGTTAAATCAAGAGTAAGCATTTGGGCACACACTGAAACTATATAGATGGAAATCTAAAAAATATAAAACACAATTAGCCATTTTCATGTTTTCCCCAGCCCTCTAAACTCGACCTCGGCAGTTTCCCTTATCATTCAAAGGCTGAAACCGGCACCCAGGTATCCAACCTGTCCGCGCCTCCACGGTCCATCAAAGGCTGAAACTTGACTAGGTAGTTTCCACCGACAACCGTGAGTCACCTGACCTCCCCTTGGCTTGTTCTGTATTTTTATGATCAAACCGACGCAAATACGCTTCGTTCTGCTTTGTCCATTTGATTGCTATTTGTTGAGCATACAGTGATTTGAATGTTGACTTATTTTTTACCTTTTTGCTTTTTCTGTTTTGAATTCTTGACTTCATTTGGGTCCCTTCATCTGGAATTGGTAGTTCTTGCTGGTGTTTTTGGATGCTATCATATATCAATTTAGCATCCCTCCTAACCAAAATTTGCATAAATCATGTGCAATGCGAAGTAATTGACCAAAGAAATCAAATTAAATCAATTCGGTTATTTTAGTTATACAGTCAAAGTCAATCAATTTTCTATTATTTTACTTTTAGAGTTGGTTAAATGGATTTTTGATTTTTTAGACTAAATCTATCGGCTGCATCGAGAGCATATTATCGATAGTAATTATACTACAATTAATCAATCAGCATTTAAAGTCATATAATATCTATAAAAAATTACATTGAATTCATACTTATAAATAATAAACTTTTATATAATTTTTTTATTGTGATTGTATAATTATAATATTATAATACCTTTAGCGTCCTAAGGCCTTGCAGATAATAATGAATAAGGATCTTTATTTTTGCCTACTTTGGACATCATATATTGTTTTCTTTCTTAATTTGTAGTTTGTACCGTTGAAATCATTTTGGAACATTGAATATGGACTAAAACGGTGCGTTTGAATTGTACGCACTGAAGGGGTAAAATCCCCTCCAACCGAATAGGATTACACTAGTGAAAACCTTTTTTTCTAGCCGTGAAAACCTTTTCTACTTTTATCATTTTTGTTTTTATTTTATTTTTTATTTATTTGTTAGTTTTTGCAAATATTTAATTATTTAAGCGGTAAATAAATTTGTCGTGTTTCTTTTTTACATATTTTTTAAATTATTTATTTTTGTTAATTCTCTGAAATTTTTAAACTTGTATTGCGTTAATATTTCTAAGTGAATGAATTTATTTTAAAATGTTAAATAAAATTAAAATATTATAAAATATATAAAAAATAAATTTTTATTTTTACTAAACTTTAATTTATTTAAATATGTTATTATCAATTATATATAAAATTTATTCTAATATCTTCGTTAATCATTTCTCTTCTCCTATAAATTAAATAACCGTCATTACATTATGCTTTAACTTAAATATATATTTTATTATTAATTTTAATTTTATAATTAATTTTATCATTATAATTATTTTTAATTTTATTAGAGTTAATCTCGTTATCTATCAACGTAAAGCCTAAATTATTATTGCAAGAAGTAGTAACGGCCAAATTTGAAAGTGACTTTATAATTTTATACATTAGGAGCATGTTTACTACATTTTCTTGCACAAATCTGACTTATTCAATGAGAAGATTGAAAATTCTTCGTTCAAATAATTAGTATGGATTCGAACGAATGGAATAGATATAACTGATTGACGTGGAATTAA
>JBBYHL010473750.1:0-13348 GCA_038381835.1 Adansonia madagascariensis | reverse complement strand
GTTATTTTTTAAATTAGCAGATATATTAAAAGGTAGTTTTTTTAGTATTTATTTTTTAATATTAAAAGACTTAAACAATCTTTATTTTATTTTATATTTATAATTTTATTTTGATTTTTTTTGTCATTTTGTAACTAAGCCGATATCACTTTACTTAGTGACACCAAACTCAGTTAAGGGCTTTATATATAGTATAAATAGATTAAGTTTGATTTTTACTTATTTATTGAAGAACTGCTCTTATGAATTTCTTGTTGTTGATAAATTGTCCTATAAAAAATTCCATTTTATTTATTTTATCAATCATTAGTTAATTTATTAATCATGGGGTATAAGACATTTATATTTTTTAAGATTGGATAAAAAAAAGCTTATCCATTTTAGTTTGAAAAACACTTGAGATTGAGTGAAAAATACATTAACTCATCTAAAGGTTATTTACTAAGATAATATTACATGAAGACGGAAAATATACCTTAATTTCTTTTTCGTTATTTCTTTTATCCAATATTTTTGAACTACAATTAACAAGACAATGAGACTGTAATTCATTTTAAAATTATTTTTAATTATTATTAAGTTAAATTCTGATTCAATTATTTTCAAATTCAATCATACATGTTTAATATTTTAAACTTTAATCAATTCTGCTATTTTTGTTTCAAAATAAATTATTGCTATGATTTAAAAAAAAGTTAAATGATAAAAAAATGATTAAAACAAAAAATAAACAAAAATATCTTATTTTTAACATTTAAGGTAAAATTTGAACAAATATAAATTGGATTATAGAATGTTAATATTAGTTACATTTTCAAGATATAAGATGTGTTTTTAAAAGTAATAGGGAGTAAATTTATTTTTAATAAAATTTCATGTATGATAATTATATACTTTTTGTTTCATTTTTCCTCTAACCAATTTTGTTATCACTAATTTTGTTAAGTAACAATAATTAATTAATTTAAATAAAGTTATTTTAATAAATTCATTTCAAAGTTAATATATAATTGAATTAAAAATAAATTCAAAAATATTTAACATGTCCTTGACTTAGGATATAACTTAATTAAAATTTAATTTAAAGATAATTTTAAAACTAATTATATATATTCTCATTATTTTTCAATTTAAACAATTTTTGAGTAAGAAAGAGAATAAAAAAATATAGAAATAAATTATTAACAATTAAAAAAAAGTACATTTTTCAATAAAAAAAAATTGGATGATTATTCACAAAGGAAAAAAAAAATTAGAATCATATTCACAAATTGCTTACAACTACAGAAACGAGACAATCACACACACCACTTCCAAGTTGAAAATGAAATTTAAATTCAATCCAGAATAAGAAAAATAAAAATTGTTAGAAAAATGCTCAGCCCAATTAAAAGGAGGCAATCCAAACAAGGAAAGGTTAAAACTTGGTTAAAAAATCTTCTCCGTTAGTAGGCCTAATCCAAAGGTTCATCTTCTTTTCTTCTGATTTTTGAACATCATATAGGAAAGTATGCATTTATACATTAAACAATAAATTTATACTAATAATATAATACCTAACTAGGCTTAATGTTACGAGTAGTGACATTAACTCAGTTAAAAAAATATAAAATAATCAATAATTATAACTCAAATACTAATATAATAAAGATATGTCTTTTACACTTTTTATGAAATATATATTTTAAAAAATTATCTACTCCCTTAAGGACTACCTCTTTCTCTTAAAAAGTACTCATTTAGTGGGGAAAAAAAAACCCACTACTTGTCAAAAGAATTACCATGTATAAAATTTTTCTTCCAAAAAATATATGGCTTTTCACCCACGTTGTGGGTGTGCAGGTATCTTGTATGGTTAAAATTAAAGATATGTTCTTAGTATAGCAAAGGTGTTGAAGCATGGAGGATTCGAAAAAATTTTTTGTAGATACTTAGTTTCGTTCGGGTTTCATCTCAATCATATTAGATTATGATTCAAATTATTCAAACTTCGGAGCCCAATCATTGCATGACAATCCAGATCCTACTTATTCCAAAAACCCAAAAAAAAAAAAAAAAGGAATAAAATGAGATTAAAAAAGAATTAAAAAAAAATGATAGAAAGGTTTTTCACCATCCGTATACAAAGAAAAAGAAAAGGAAAGGGAAGAGGAAAAAAAGTAAGAGAAAGAGAAAAGGAAAGGAAAGAGGGAAAAAAAAGAAAAATTTATGTGTTCATGTTTGTTTTAATATAAATTTTTATACATTAATATTTCGTTTTACTTATATTTTGACTCATTCATTTATTTGTGGCATGTTCATTTATTTTTTGTGTCATGTCATATTTTTATTATTTTTTATGTTATTTTCAAGTTATGTTTTAATTGATCTCATATTTTACGTAGTTTATTATAATAATTCAATTTTAGCCATAAATTCGTTTACTTAGATCAATGAACCAGCCATATATTAATATAAATACTATATCAAAATTTAAAGAAAAAGGGAAAGAGAAAGAAAGACGAAAAATTATGTGTTTTTGTTAAATTTTCATGTGTTTAAAGTATTAAATTTTTATTATATAGAGTTTTATGCATTAATAATTCATTTTATATATCTAACACATTTGTGTATTTATTGCATGCTTATGTTATTTTTCGATTGTATCCTATTTTAATAATTGTTCATATTATTTTTGTGTTATGCCTTAATTAGTCTTATATTTTACATAATATATTATAATAATTCAATTTTAGTTCTAAATTTATCTACTTAAAATTTGATTATTGCATCAACCATACATTAATATAAATATTATGTCCAAAATTTTAAATCGCTTTCTTGCGATGAAGCATAGACATTTTTCTAGTATTTATAATAAAATTATTGAATGAAGACCCAGGAAGACCCTTTTTTCGTGGTTTATTGAAATTTTAATTCCAACGTCCAAAAGAAGCAGGAAAACCTGCCACAAGAAAAATTCTAAGTATTGTCTCACAGATTAATAGTCATGGCTAATACCTCATTGTCTACAAAGAAAAGAATTTGCAGCACTAACTAAAAACTTTGAACACCTACAGAATCGAGCTTTGACTGTAGTAACAATCATTAAAATATTTCCTCTTCAAATCTCTTCCTTGTAGAATGCTTCCTGGAATTCCTTTCCCACTATATATAATAAATCGCAGTAGTCCATAAAAATCTTAACAGATTATGTTTGAATGACTTACCTTTAAAGGTTTGAATCATACACTGGAGGTCTAAATCCCAACTTACAAACCTCTCGTTAATACTAGGAGTAGTTACAACTCTCTGCCAAACCTTAAGGGAAAAGGTACAAGCAAAAAATAAGTGGTTCCTGCTCTCCTCTTCCTCTTGACATAACATGTAGGTTGTTGACTATAATTGAAGACCCCAGTTCTTCATTCTTTCCAACGTGCTTATGTTTGATTTTACGTGATCCATATGATATTAAATAGATCAAGATAATTAAATTAAATTATTAAGATAAAATTATAAAGTAAATTCTAATTCAGTTTAACTACTCTAGTGATAAGAGTTTAACTCTACTTCAGTAACTAATTAGAATACAGACTCCTTGATGGTAGGATACAACTCTAATTAGTCTTCTAGTATAGATTCCTAGTCTAGTTTATATAAATTGCTTGTGCACCATTATAAGGTAATTATCAAGAAAATAATATAGACTAGAAAGCTTATACGGGGTGTTCATCTTCGTGTATTCGGAGTGAGACTGGATTATTGATCAACAATGACTAGAGGTACGTTTCTATTTAAATTATTACATATAGCATCAGAGCCAAGCTTTCTAGCCTTATTTTTCATATCATCCAGTTAGATTCATTAAAAATGATTTTTTTCATGCTTATACTGTTTATGCAATTAAATAATTCGTATTAAGGATAAACGAGTTATAATAAATATAGTAAAAGCTTGAAATTGCATTTTTTACATTCTATAATTAATTTCATAGTTTGTATTTATGCATCAAAATATATTTCATGAATATACTATGAATTTGTATGTATATTTTGTGTATTAAAATTTAATCACAAAATTCTTAATTAATTCATGAAAAACCAAGATTGATGAAGGATTTTGATAGTCTAATCATCTATATATATTATTGAGCCTTAAGATTAAAGAAAAGATGATTAAAACAAAAAAAATTTATGTTATATTGAAACAAGTCTAATATTGTTTCATAGAATTTAAGTAATCTTAAATGTTTAATGATGATTTTTGTATTTTTGATCAAAATTAATGCATCGGTCATGTAAATCTAGCATAAAATTATAGTTTTTGGGTCATTAATTGCATAAAATTTGATTTAAAAAACACAAAAATTGGCTTTACAACATCAAACAAACCCGAACAGGTCAAGAAAAACCCACGACCCGGTTGCAGCGAGAAGCTGGTTGGGTCTTGCATCCCAATTGAAGCCCACATGCATAGGGCGGCGTGTTTGGTGCACGTGCCACCATATTGGGACCGGTTTGGTCTCGTCTTTTTCAGACCCAAATATTTTATGATTTTTCATTTTTTAGTGATTTTTCTAGATTTTTTAGTTCACGTAAAGTATTTATTATTTAATATTGGTGCTTAATTAAATAATAAATATATTTATATGTAAATATTCTGTGATTTTATTTCATGATAAAATGTTTTGATATGCTGAGAATATTTTGGTAATATGTACTCTCCCTAGATAGTGTCAAAACATTCATACTCTCAACCAAAGGCTAAGTGCATATATATATATATATATATATATATTAAAGTTTGTTATTGGAATTACAATGTAAATATGCACATCCATATGTCATGAAATAAATATATTATAATATTATGTATATTTTTATGTGACTTAAAAAATGTCATATATTATGTTTTTGTAAATCAATTATAGTATGACAATTAGAAATTTCATTGTAGTATATAAATTTTTACTACATAGAATCAATGTCATTATTAAGGATCTAAATCACTAGCTTGGTATTAGCCAAAGCATTTTAAGTTACATAATTTAGATAAATTGGTAGTTATTTAAAATAAAATTTTTTTCTTTAAGTAACTACATACTGTAAATATTAATAAAGTCTTATTCCATGAATTTATTTGGTATATATTTGAGTTATTAAATCATGTATGTAATTATTTATATTATAAATATATTATGTCATTATAAAGAATCTAAATCAATTACTTAGGAATAGCCATAGCATCTTGGTTGATTGGTTTAGTTAAATTAGTAATTATTTAAAATAAAGTTTTCTTTGAATAACTACATATGGAGGATGACATTAATATGTAATTATTTATGCTATAATTGTAATAAGTTAATATGATTTAATATTATATTCTACTGCAATTATTAATATACAATAAAGAATTATGCATATATTAGGAATGCCATTATTAAAGTTCTAAATTACTAGCTTAAGAGTAGCCACAGCATCTTAAGTTGGTTGATTGAGATGATAATTGTTAGTTATTTAAAATAAAGTTTTCTTGAAATAACTACATAAAAAAATTACATCGATAAAGAATATTGTGATATGCAGTAAGTTTTATGTGTGCATGTCAGATGTTATTATTAAGTTCTAAACTGTTAACTTAAGAGTAGCCACAGCATCTTGAGTTAATTGATTTAGATAAAATAATAGTTATTTAAAACTACATAAAGAAAATGACATCCACAAAGTGTTTGACCATGGAATTAGTTATTTGGCCTCACAGGGAAATAATTAATTTTGTAAAATAGTTAAAGGATAAAACAATATAACATTAAAGTTAAATTTTCCTATGCTTACAGGTATGAACTATTTAATTTTAGTATTTTAAAGTTATTGTTTTATCATTAAAGTTGAGTAAAATCATATGCATGATACACCTCTACCTACAGGAAGGTTTAGATTTATATTTTGAATATAAAGTATTTTATTCAATTAAAATATACTTCCTTGCACTTTGCAGTAATTTTTACTATTGTGATTAATACAACTACTATAATGAAATGCTATTCGGTGATGAAAAATTACTCTAACAAAAGAGTAAATTAAGTTATTTTGGGTATAAGGACCTTGACTTAGTATTTCGGGTGGACAACTTGTCCTCAACAAATAAAGTGCGCAAAAGAAAAATAGATTTTGATGTACAATGGGAGCAATCTAACCATTTAAGGATGATGTACATCAAATCTTATATTAGTAAATCAATTTGGATTTAATCCTAATTGCTATAAGGTCAAGGATAATTGCAAAGTCACTAAAGACTAGATTGTTAAATCTGATAAGGTTTTGGCTATCACCCTAATAAGAAAGCTTTCAGGAATGAAGTGCAACAATTCTAAAATTATGCATGAGCACATTATGGGATTTGAGAGACATTGTTGCTTGACTTAAATTTTCAAAATTGAGTTTTTTTTAGTAAATCTCTTATCACTTTTAATTCAACTTTTTCCTAATGAGTATGACCATAAGAAACACATATAAAGAAAATGGTCTATCAACGAACTCTCAGTTATATGTGTTCAAAAGGAAAAGAGATTAAAGAATGAGAAACTAGATTCAGTTAGCCTAGTGACTTAAGGTAAAAAGTGATAAAAAGGCAATAAAGGTGAAGAAGGGAAAATGAGAATAAAGAAAATGGCATCAAGTCCTTCATTTTGTTTTAGTTCAGATACATAAATAAAAATTGCCTAAAGTACAAAAGAGACTTGAAAATAAAGGTAAACTTATTTTGTATGAATCTCTTTTGGTGATGTTCCTAATAACATATGGTGGTTGGACTTATATTCAACAAATTATATTTCCATAACCATTTAAAGTTTCATAAAGTCAAGGAAACCAAAGGAAAGTGAGAGGAACATCTACCATAGAAATCGTTAAGGACTATTAGGATCATTTTTTAAAATCAAAATTTGTTTTAAAACTTAAAAAAAGGTTTTATCTTTTATTTTAGAAAATTTCTTAATTAAAAGAGTTTTGAATTTAAATTTTTAAATTCTATTGTTGAAATTTCAGAATAGAATTTTCTATTAGATTTTTCATCATTAACTTGGATCTTGGTTGTGATAATAAATTTGTTAACTATTTTACATGATTGCTGGTAGTAAAGAAGTGCTACATATAAAACTCCATCAAAGTTATGGTATAAAGATTGTATCACATCTCCATATAAAAATTGAGGAGAATTGATAATCATGGAGTTCTTGAAACTCTTGAGTTTGACACTTTAATTAGTTACATTGAGGAAAAAGCAAACTAACAAGTCCACTAAAGGGAGCTTAAGAAAGCACTATAATATTTAGAGATCATACACCTTTCCTTAAGTTTATTGATTGATGCATTAAAATTGCTGTTAATGTCTTTATTAAAGTTCCAACTAAATTATTTTCTAAATTTTTTTAGAATTACAAAATAGTTAGAATCTAGCTTAAGACATTACAGACTTGGGTTATCCAGTTACAGTGAAGGTTTATAACCCAAACATAAGGAAACTGGATCCAAGAATAGTTAACAATTATAAGTTATGCAATTAACTTAAAGAGGAAAAGGTTTTAAATGTCTCTCATATTCAATTAGGATTGTTGAAGCTGAAAATGCTAAGTTTCTTATGGATCATGAGTCCAGTGGGAGTGACTTTCCTCGTAAGATTGATATTGAGGAATAAATTTGTTTAAATTGACCTTTTGTAAAGACTTGATTATTTTTCAAAACAAACATACAGAATTAACTAGAGAGCAATCAAATCAAGTACAACATTTACAATAAATCATTAATCTCACTGACTAAAGGTGTACGAAATGTACAAATAAATATAGAATTAAGAGATCCAATGAGTAAGAAACTAGCCATTTCTATCACTTGGTTGTACACCTATAAAAGTCAAATTTTGATATTGGACATAAAGATGATCTCGTTTTCATTAGCATGAATAGTAAAAATTTCACACTTTGGCATAAAGCTATGATAAAAGAGATGGAACCAATGGCCAATAATCAAGTCTAATAACTCGTTGAATTGCCTTTTGATAATTTTGAATGATATAAGGTTAAACTAATGGTTAAAAGTTTCACTCAAAAGAGGTATTGATTACCATGGAACTTTCTCTTAAGTTTTTTATAAAAGTTTCATTAAGAATTATCATAGCTTTTGTAGCTCATTTTTTCATTAAGAGTTACATTAAATGGTAGTAAAAACAACTTGCTTGAATAGGGATCTTAAGAAGAGGTATACATGATTCTACCTAAATGTTTCTTTGAAAGATCAAAATATATACTAAAACAAGCATCCCACTAATGATATGTAAAGTTTAACATTTACTAAATTGTTGATCATTGTTTATACCTTAAAGTTAGTGGAAGTAAAGTCATAATCTTAGTCTTATATATTGGTGGTATTCTCCTTACAAAAGTGATTCAGCTTTGTTGCATGAGATAAGGTTTTCTTTCTTAAAACTTGATATGAAGAATTTAAGTTAAACTTCATATATCATAGGCAAAAAGATTCATAAAGATAGATATGAAAAGACATTAAGTCTATCTTAGGAAGCCTATATCGAGATAGTTAAGGAAAAAATTAGAATGCAAAGCCATTCACCTATAAGGGTACAAATTGTGAAGGAGAAATTTTAATCTAAGCTAATATCTCTAAATAATTTGAAAAAAGAGCATATGAAAGGCATTAAATATGCATATAGTATTGTGAGCCTTATATATCAAGTTTATAGGAAACTTGACATACGGTTTATAGTAGAAATGCTTGGCAGATATGAAAGTATTCCTTGCCTTGGACTATAAAAGCTGCTAAAGGAATTATAAAGTAATATCATTGATAGTAAGGCTGAGATATTTTATCTCTAGTTTAAGAGTTGTCAACGAGGTCATTAAAGATCTATTATGACAACTCTGATGTAATTTGCTTTTCTAAGAATGTAAAAATGGGAGTTGTAGCAAGCAAATAGATATAAAGTAGCTTGTTGTTAGGGACTCTATAAAGAAGCAAGAAATTGATATCCAACACATTGGTACAGATTTAATAATAGCCTATCCCATGACTAAAGCATTGTGGACAAAACAGTTTAAAATTCATGTAGATCATATGTGGCTAATTAAATTTTGTCAAGATGTACTTTGACTTCTTTGATTGTGTTAATTTCACATACTTGGAGTTTATGGACATGTTTCAGTTTGTGCACATAAAGATTACTCGTCTAGTAGACCTTGAATGATTATAGAAAATTCATTCATAAAGTATTATCTCATAAAGTGCTCTTTTAGAGATGATCAAGCATTGTAATACATGAAAAGGAATATTTGTTTTAGAATGCAACCGCCATGATTCGTGTTATGTAAAAACTTTAATTGAGTGGGAGTCAGGCTAGAGTAACTTATAGCCGTGTTTAAAGTTTTGGATTTAATTATCACTTATTCGAGTTCTTGGTTTGTCATATGGGCCAAGTGGAAGGATGTTGGATGATAGTAAATCGACCAAGATAATTAAATCAAATTATTAAGGTAAAATTATAGAGTAAATCTCAATTTATTTTAACTATTCTAGTGATAAGAGTTTAACTCAACTTTAGTAACTAATTAGAATACAGACTCTTTGATGGTAGGATACAACTCTAATTAGTCTTCTAGTATAGGTTCATAGTCTAGTCTATATAAACTGCTTGTGCACCATCACAAGGTACTTACCAAGAAAATGATATAGACTAGAAGGCTTATACGGGGTGTTCGTCTTCGTGTATTTGGAGCGAGGCTGGATTCTTGATCAACAATGGCTAGAGATAGGTTTTTATTTAAATTATTACAGCTTAGTCTATCAAGAATAACTAGCTAGGAGATGAAAGAGAACGTAGGAATGTTAAAGGAAGACCAAACCAGAAAATGCCATTGTATTTTAGCTTTACTTGTCTCAGATGCCTTCAAGTGTTCAAAACAGAAAAATTGCCTGATACTGTGGCCACCCGTCTGACTCTATCATTTGCATTGTTCAGCACAATCAATAATGGCCTTGCAACTTATATAAGCTTGAGGATTTTTCTCCACCTCCAGCTGCATAAATGTGGCACATTTGCTTGCCAGAGACAAATTTGGAGAAGGACCCATTGATTGCCATTTAATTGACACTAAATTTGTTGCCAGGGGCAACATAAAAAGGTGGGAAAGGCCATATAAACGAAAAGGGGGATAAGGAGTATATGGAACCTAAGAAATGATGAATGGAAAAATTAGAGAAAGCAGGCAGAATCCAGTATTGTGAGTAGGGCAAAGGCCTACCTAGAGGAATATAGACATGATTAAGAACAAAGATCGAGACCAAAATTTGCCAATAACACTATCTACTGGCAGCCTCCATCGACACAGATGCTGAAGGTAAACTTTAATGGAGCTTTTGATGCTCAACTAAAGAAAAGAGGATAGATGTGATTATGGGGACTTCAAAGGCTTTGTGATGGAAGCAGCAACAGTCAAGATTGGTAAATGACGCCTGTATGACTGAAGCAGTGGCAGCGATTAAGACGTTGGATATGGCACACCAAATGGTCCATCTAAAAATTATTCTGGAAAGAGATGCATTACAAATCATTAAAAAATTGCAGCTAGAGGAAAAAAACCTTTTATGATAAGATCTGTTACAGCAGAGGGAAGAAGCAGAATGAGAAACTTCCTAGAATACAAGGTACAACACATTAGGAGACAAGAGAACCAGGCAACACATGCACTTGCTAAATTTGAACACATTCGTATATTCATATCATGATCATATTATTTTTCATATCACATCGTATTTTATTTATTTTTTTTGTCATATTTGTGTGTGCAATATTATTTAAATAAATCCTAATTTTGTCAAATGTCATATAATGATTGGTTCTATTTTTTTAAAAAAATGAAGTCATATCAATTTTTTTCTATTATTGAATAAAAGATTATTGCATTGATAAATCATTGGTAAAAATTAAAATGTTGAATAACAATAGGAGATGAGTGAATATAAATAATTTTTTTAAACATAAGGTGTTGAAGTAAAAAAATATTATGATAATTAAATAATAAAAAAATTACGTTAAACGATATAAGTTATAAGATATTGTATAATAGTTGTTATATCTATACATTTTTATTTTTTTATTTCTTAATATAAATATAACTGATAGATATCAACATAATTTAAATGAATCAAAATTTTGTTATCCATCTTAATTTTTTACAATTAATATATATATAATAAAATCAATTTATATATTCATGTTATTTTATATCTATACTTTATTTTAAAAGTTATTTTGAAGTTGGGATTTTTACGTTGGTGTCATAAACTTTTACGCATCCCACCTGCAGGATAGCAACCATCACATCTCATGTCATCCATCTTTTCAGATTTAGTTGAAATGAAACTAATTTAGTTGGATGGGAATCGAATTTTAACTAATCAAGTTTACAAGCAATTAAGTTGAAGATGGTTGAAATTAAACCAATTTGGTTAGAGAAAAAAAATCTAATTGGAACTAAATAGTTTCGCTTGTAATGACAATTGGTTAAAATGAATAATTTATGGAACATTTAAATTACAGGGACTAAATTGAAATGAATAAAAACTCCAATACTCAAGCAATTAATTGAAATTTAAATATGACAAAATTCAATTAGAAATTTAGTCATGTATTCTAATTAAAATACCATAAGGAAAAATTGAACTGAAAAAATTAATGTGTAACAAGCTTTGATTGAAAATCAAATGGAAGAAATTTGTTTTGAAAATTCAAACTGTAGGAAATAAAAGTTAGATGAAAATCCATGTGTTTAGAGGATGAATTAAAATTTCACATGTGATAAATAAAAAAAAAAAAGAATTTGATCATGTAGGAATCTCAATTTAAAATCTATAAAGAAAAATTAAATTTATGAAATTAATATATAAAAATCCAATTAGGAAAGTTGGGATGGAAAATCCAAAGAAAAATTTAAAGAAATCAAACTCAAAAATTATGAGAGTTTTCTAAAATCCCATATCTCCAAAATTTAATTCCCATAAAAAACGGATAGTGAAAAATTTCATGCATTAATATCATACATGGGATATTCATGTATGAATTAAAATAAAAATGAATAAAAATAAGTGAAAATAAATAAATAAGAAAATTTCAAGTGTCGAATTCTAAAAAGAATTTTTGTAAGTAAATTGGAAAATTTTACATGTGAAAAAAGCAATTAAAAATTTCAAGCTCATAAAAAGTTTACAAAAAAACCCTTGTAAAAAAATCTAAATCTAAAAAAAAAATGGAAAATTCAAAAAATAAATTAGAGTTTCAAAAGGCTAAATTTTTATTAATTTAATGAAAGTATATGGAAAGGTCAAAAATTTTAAACTCGAGAAAATTCTACGAAAATCCTTACAAAGTAAAAACTTTTGTATTTTGGAAATGGGAAAATTTTAAAATAAATCCAAGTTTAAAAAAAGCTGAATTCAGCGCATGTTCTGAGATATTAATTGTTAGAAATAAACAACTCAGAATCCAGAGCTATTTTTATCGAAAAATTTTGGTGAGCAAAAAAGTCGTAGTATTGTGAAAAACTTGAAATTAAATAATAAACTTGATTACTTGATAACTCATGGTATGAAATGCTAATATAGACTTTTTCAAACATTTTTAGATTTTTTAGAGTAGATATCAGCATAAATATCATGCAAATATTCGTAAAAAAGTGACATTTGACTAGCAAAATTTGCTAAAAATGGTTCTAAAAATTTTGAAAAATAGAAAATTTGATTGTAATATCATATCTAATAATAAATTTCAAAGTTGCACAAAAATAAATTTAAAAGCCATTTTTTCCTCTCCACTGTTCATCTTGTTTATCCAGAATTTATTCTCTACGGATCCTAAAATTACAATTTTATGACCGAGTACGTGAGCAGTCTTCATAATATGACTAAATGGGTCTCGAAAAGGCTCGTTCGCCTGAAGGAGGTCAACCTCCGTTAGGGCGATCACTCAGTTCTCGATCTCGAATATTTTAGACATTGAAGAAAGGACCCGGATGAAATTAGATGTTTATAATTTAGAAACATCTCTTAAAATATATCAACTTATTTTTTATTAAATTAAATAGAATAGTAAAAGATATTTACTTAAAAAAACTATTAAAATCAAAATTTTGAAAACGTTGTAACTATATTTTCATACGCGAATAGAGAAATATTTATATGCAAAAAAAAAAAAAAAATTCAAACAATTTTTGTATTTCCAGACGTAGGAGGGTAAATTTTTCTCGTTATTATGTTAGTTTTTTTTTTTTTTTTCAATTTCACTCTTTTCATATTCAATTTCATTT